>CAJNSZ010000045.1:162551-473457 GCA_905329745.1 Rotaria sp. Silwood2
TCACTTTCTATTCTATCTCTCATACAATACTTTATTGATTAAGAAAAACATGAAGATGAACAAAAAAAAGTCTTTACGTTTTCTGGATGATCGTTATTTGTTCGATGAATCCTATAGATGAATGTTATTCATAGTCTATTTTCTCTCTCTTTTCTTTTATTTTCAATGACCTACGTCAGAATATAGAAAGAAGACCTATCGATAATGGATATACCCATAATTGACCACCGGTAAAAATAACATGAACAAATGAAAGAAGCCTTGTAGTAATTTGTGTCTTCAACTGTTTGTATTTGAACAAGTAAGTGAATGATGCTTCTACTTAATATTATGTATTTATAGACTTAATTTTCAATTACTTTTGTTTTTCATAATTCATTTTACATAGATATATTTATATATATAATCATCAATTATATGAATGAATTTCTATTGAATGCTTTAAATACTTATGAAACATACGTGTTGAGAATCTAAAGCTTCATTATGTCGAGTACTCGAAGTTTGAAACAACCTACGTAATCAGCTAAATAGGGAAGCTCATTATCATGTTTTTGACGATCGATTTAGAGATGAATTTATTCATCTTCATAAAATAATGCAATTGTGTTTAGTCATATTCGACAAATAAATTCACTTTCTCAATTGAAAATATCAGCGTAATGTTTTCAATGCTTTACATACAAAAAAAGACATTAAAAATGTTGAAAAAAAATGATTATTATCTGTCATAAATTTTGGTTTATTTACATAAATATAAGGACAAATTAAATTTTTTTTGTAAACGTCGATAAAATAATTTTAATAGATACAAATACATTGGAAAAATATTTTTCATTTTCAATCCTTGCTGTGTTATTCATCTACATTGGAATGAACTGTTTTGAGGACCTCAAAATAAGAACAAAATTAAAAATTTATAAATACAAATCATAGTTATTGTTACTTCTACTGAAGTAAAAACTAATTGATGTTACTTCATTACCCTTGTTTTCTCTTCGCAATGATCTTGTTGATGTTATAGAACGTACTAGAAATGAACGGACATGAAGTTAATGAAGTGAATAGAGAAAGAAAAATCTGAATTAAATTTTTCGAGAAGCTTCCGCTTTTGGTTTTGAATCAAGTTGCATAACTCGAACTCTATTAAAACTTATTTTTCAAATCATTTCGAATGAAGAACCAATTGTATTTCAATCAATAACTTCTTCAATCTAAACTAAAAATTAAAAAAATAAGCATAAATTTTATGTCATTTTAAAATCTTTTCGAATTCTTTTCAATTAGCATGTTTACATAATTTAGTAATTCCAAAATATAGTTCCATTCTTCTGTCATTGTCCTTAATACTTTAAATTTCAGGACCTATAAGAGCTACCAGAATTTATTAGAGTTATGCAAACCGCCGGATTTATCTGTATTTATCTATTGATAACATATAATATATTTTAACTGTATCAAAACAGAGTCGTAGTTCTGAAGAATTAATCCTCACTCTCAGTCATATATTTATTTTTGAGTCTACTTCCTTCCGTTTGATGATAAGTTATAGAATGGATTTTATAGAAAAATGCCAAAAAATGCTGAAAAAAATAAATCTTGATAACTGTTGAAGTTTCTTGTGAAGAAACAATTTTTTTGGGTTTTTTTTTACAATTAATAACTAAGAATCGATCTTGTCTTATACAACAGTATTCGACATTCATTTATGATCACGAATCTCACTGCATTCATAAATAGAGCAATTTCACATATTGTATCATAGATAGTGTTTGAAAAGCTGTACTTTGAGCATAAACCAACCGTCGACTGTTGTTAGGCAGTGTACTTGTAAGTGAAAATTCACCTTTATATCGAGAGACATTATTTCATAGAATGTTTCACTACTCATTTTAAATTTAGAATATAGACATATGGGTGATAAAGTTAAATATTTGTTGTTCGAAATAAATGCTCACAATATCAACGTCTATAAACTGTATCCTCATCAATTTATTTATCTTAACTAGTTTGAAAATTGAGAAAGGATTCTTCTTGATTTATGCGCTATGATAAAAAATGCTCCAGTGAATTGATCGATCAATATTGACTTCATAAAGATGAATTTTATTGTCTAAAAATGTTTAATTATGAATATTTTTAATTGAATTACGGGCATGATACACTATTTGCATCGATTGATTGACGACCGATCGATTAGAATAGCAACTAAAATGTCATAAATATTGTTGCACAAAATACAAAAATTATGCTTCATATTTATTAAATTGGAGTCTAGTTTGCTATTTACTTTAACTGACTATTTGATCTCATGTCATTGAAAAGAGGCAAGTAACTTGTCAAAAAATAGGTGTTAATGCAATACCATGTCGCAATTATAGATTTTGCCATAGAACATCAACATGTGTTTATTGTTGTTTAGATCATCGATGTGAAGCTAGCACGACGAGTAGCTACCACAACGGATTTAGATAGGCTTGGAATCTGAAACGCTGGGCATTGTGGGAAAGGAAGTTGAATGAGGGTGTTTGGCAACGTGTACACAAAGACCCATATCGAGATCCCGCCCGAAAGGTCCAAGTACTCAGGATTTTAGGTTTACCTAAATCTGTCGTGGTAGCTACTCGTCGTGCTAGCTTCACATCGATTTTAGATCTTTCTTTTTGGACGAATCTTTGTTTGCAAGAATTTCAATAGAATACTTTTGTAATATTTCAACATTCAGAATAATTCAAATTCTAGCGATTTTTTTTCCTTTCAAAATCCTAACGCAGCTGTTTTGACATGCAGTGTCAATAAAAAAAATCTGTTTTCACATAAAAATCACGATACGAGTACTCATGCAATAAACGATGTATTTATCTTCCTTCTCTTTCTTTCATGTCTGGCCAATAATCAACATTTGATGGAATAAATGATGTTATGGTCTCATCAATAAAACTCTCAGTTACTAAAATTGAGTCGTGTGTTTTACAATACTAAAGATAAGTATAACAAGTTAAATAATGGATGATGACAGTCCATTACTCGATAATCACGATATAATAGAATCTTCGAATGAACGTAATAGTCATAAATCTATCGAATCACTTCGAGAATGGTTTATATGGTCTTATTTAAATATAATCTTTGGTTCAGTTATATTAGGCATCATAGCAATTGGATGTTCTTTACGTACTGATAAATTTAAAGGACGACAAGATTATGCAAAAGCAAGGAAATGGTCCTATATTACATTGATTGTTAACTGTATAGCAACGTTAATTGGTTTAACTATTTTTGGATATTTTATCTACCTATATTTTCATTAGATATCAATAGAACAAAAACAAATGGTCGAAAGAAAATCTCCTGTTGGTCTTATCTATCCAAAACAAAAATTATAAACTATAAGGATATATAACATGTAAGAGTAAATCAATGACTGGTTATTTCATTCTGTCTTTGAGACACTTGAAAATCGCTTTTGAGTTCATTTAGTAGAGACTTTACTTCTCTATAAAATATTTTTGCTTTGTTTTTCGCGTGTAGTTGTTTTTCATCGAAATAAAATTTGAAAAGATAACATCTAATCAATCCTCGATCTGCAATTTCTTATTTTTCACTTGTATCCATCGGTTTGTTCAAGTCTTCTTTCGTTATGATCGATGATAAAAGTAAAGCATGTACATGTAATATCAATAGATAGAGCATTTTGTATTCAACATTTCTACGATGTTTCAAAATTCTAAGCACTCTCATTGGGTGTATGGATGTGTGAATGCTGATAGAGTGTACCTCACACTCACTAGACCTGCATGTATACGATTTTATTGTTGTATCTCGTGAGAAACAAATATATCATAAAATTTTCTGAAGCATTTACTTTATGACATGTATACAGTTAGACGTGTACTGAATCCTAAGTGTTTTAGTTTAAACAATCAAGGCTCGAGTATGATTTACCTGCAAGCTAAAGATAATTATCTGAATAGGCAAATCGAGCTTCATCGAACTGCATAATAAATGTAATAAAAAAGATTTGCTTCTTGGCAAATAAAAATAGTATTGAGAGCTAACTAAAAATCATGTAAATACTCGTAAATTTATGCTGCAAATGGTACTTTTTTTAATAGAAGTACTCGACTAAACATATTGAGGGTTCCTATCCTCAAACACCGAAACACAATATTGTAACATTGAAAGTAATCGTTACTTAAGGGGCTCCCCTCTCCTCAGAATTGATTTACCACTTAGAACGGGTCGTTCGGATTGAAATTTTCAGAAATGAATTGTCCTAGTGAGAAACGTTGGTAATAAAAATGTCAGCCTAATATACCCTCCTAGATCGAACTTCCAGCTTGTTTTTATAGCTTCCAGGAGAATCGAAATAACTTCATTGTTATAAGAGATACAGAGCTCGGGTTGGCTTCAAATTAAAGCTACCCTCTGTGTACAACTTTTCATCGGACAGAATTTTGAAACTTCCTTCCTTCCATTCATTTTTTATTAGCATCTTAGCGAACATGATGTTCAAAATAAGCATAAAAAAGTGACTCTCTCAACAGCAAATTCCACTTTTTTTGAGTCCAGGGATCAAATATAAAAAAATCGTCCCATCAAAAGTTAGCTCTCATTCAGACCTTTAATAGAAACAAAAAACATCGTTTATATTCTGAGCCGGGTGGGAGTGATATCAATTTTTCTGCCTATGGTATATTAATCATGTGTCAGTGTAATTTTTTAAAGCACATAAAAAATGATTTATACTACCGCTGTCGGTCATATTTAAGTAAATATAATGGTTTATTCAATGCTGAAACAGATAAAAGACAATTTTTCCAAAACTGAAAAACTTAAAAAAACAGGAAAATTTCTGAAAAACCATGATGAAGGGGTCGAAATTAATTTCGAAAGTCTCTTAAAATTTGCCCCTTTTCAAAAAAGCTATTTATATATGTATATTCTGAAAGAGGAACGGTCACAGCATCTTCCTATAGTAAAAACTCAACTTCGAGTTTTTTCCGAAAAAATTGGGTTTTGGTGAGGGAGCTCTTAAAAAGGAAATTCTGCTGATAGATCTGTATTTTAAACTATTATTTCTTCAAAAATCATACTTTTTATCAAGAATAGAACTTGTGAAGACCAATTAAAAAACCTAATGGCAAATGATGAATTTTTTATTCATCTTTCTAATTTTATCTTACTACTAACTTAATATGATGTTGAAGCCTGCTGTTTTTACGATCACATAAACAGCTCATTTGCATGATTTTATGATTCCGAATTAGCATTGACGTATAAATTATAAGCTTTATATCGATCAGAGACGAACATTTCTCCTAATAGTTCGATGTAACTGAAGCTTGGCTTCATTTTAAATTATTCAACAAAATACCGTCTATTAGCTAATCATATAAAAGGTCTATACAATTCCATATCGATATAAAATAGATGTCCATGAAAAATAAGGTTTAGCAGAACATAATTTTTCACAAGATAAACGATTACATAGCTATCTCTATTAAGTCTAAATGTTTTCATTGAAGACAATATTCAACGAATCACGAACACATGCAAATCTACAATTATTGTACATGTGAATAAAGTATTCAAGAGTCAATCATATTTCAACGAAAACGCTAGGAAATGATAAGTACAACTGCGGTGATACCAGGAAGATTATTTCATAACAGCATATCGAAATCGAGCTAATCAAGTATGCAATCAGTAGAGCAGGACAATTTCTATCTGGAAACCTCATTCGCTTAGTTGAAAACTACTTCTGACCGAATCACGACGGTTATTGTGTAAATTGTCTGCATTTTACACTGTTTTTTTTAGAGTAAATAACATCTTAGAAGATAATGGGAGAGAATTGAAGGAAATTAAACATTATAAATATTTAGAGTGCATCGTGCTCTAGTTGTAAACCACTTTGTCTACCTTGGAAAGTAGTTTGGAACGAATAATCAAGGCTTGTCTCTAAAAATATGTAATGATTTTTGGTTTTTAATGTCTAATTGTAATAATTCATTTGAATTTCTTTGTTGTCCTTTTCGAAATCTAAGTCAATGAAACAGTGAATTTTTAATTTGTATTGAATATTGATTCGTTCTGAAGTCCAGCTAAATGACAAAAAAAGATAAGACGTATAAATGCTAAATGAACATGTTTTCAAAGATCATTATGAACAATTTCATCATGATTGAGAATAACAGTAGTTGATATAGGGTGTGGGCATATGGATATGAATATGATCGATTGGAATAGGTGAAGAGAAGCACTAGACGGTACCCACACCAACATCCTTACCGACACTGCTACTAAGACGCACACGCACCCCCACGTTTACACAGCCGACTACCCTCATGCATACATTTGATGTTAGCATCGATTAGGCATCTAATATAACATATTATACAAAAAGAGTTAAACATTTAGTCAAGGATCCAGCGAGTCTCAAATATAAACGTTACTTGCTGTTGACCGATAAAAATATGTCTTTTGCAAACGGTCTGCTTTTTCGCATTATTGAAAGAAATCCCAAAGATAATAACTATTTTTTTTAGTTTATTCTTTAGATTAGAGCTTATTTATAAATAAATTTGGAGAGATTTCTCAGTGCACGTCGATATATTTCCTCAAATTAGTCAAACTTGAGTTATTGCTCTTGTACATGATCTCTTTGACGCATTCCGACTAGAAGAAATCTACGAGTATTAACGTAGATGATATGGCGAACCAAACGATGACGACTACTAAGTGAAAAAGTAGTAGATAAAAAAATAAGGGTGAATTGTTCTCCGAGACCAGATACAATCTTGCACAATCATTTCTTCAATTAATCAAGTTTATTTTTCGGAAAATCAAAGGAAGATCTGAAAGAATTCAATTCGACGCTCAAGATCGTCTTCATTGAACTTGTCAATGTATATTTAGATAAGCACGGTTTGAACCCCCATAGATTTGTATATCTGATGAATTCAAGCTTTTGAACCACTTAACAGTAAACTTCTGAGACTAGTTGATATCGAAGACTCTTTTGTTAAAATTTAACTTGCAACTGACACTAGTCCACTAGATGGATAAATATTGAACATGAAGCTGGTCTGGTCAAATCTGTTCGTTGCAGAATTTATTATTATTGTATTTCACTATCCATAATTTTTCGTATACACCTAGTTGACAACATGTTATGATATATGTAGAATACTTGTGGGCCGATTCATCATTGTCTTACAGTTCAAAAATGGTCACAAACGTGTATTGAGATGAATAAAATAATTCTTTCAATGATTTTTTTTGTATGAATTCAAATATCGAAGACTCTTCTATCATCTATTAGAGTTTTAGTGTATCTAGCTAACACATAATGGAAAAATTCGAACTTTTTATCGTAAAATTATTTATGGAACACTTTATGTTTCAGTTACTTTTTAGAGGTTTCCTCAACAATAACACATTGCTTTGTTTTGTACAAGACCCAATAAATCTTTAAGATCGTTATCGTACATTTGACAACGAAATGTTTTCAACTTCATCTTATCTCGTCTGTGTTGAATCATAGACAAATTATAACTTACCAAATGAAAATATTCTTGGCATGATCCCCTTAACAAGGCAGAAAAAAATTTTCATAAATGAACTTTTTTTTTCAAAACATATTCGTTTATTCTTTCATCTTGTTTTCAAAATTTCAAAGAAACAATAAACTGAAAAGAAAAAAGAATCACACACATGCAAAAAGAAAACTTTATATACAGAAAAAATGATCATATAGTCACTTTTTTTTTCTTTGTTACAATCGGCTGGCACCTTTGGACGGCTAGCGACAAGGAAAACATTCAAAAACTCACACACACGTACATTAAAAAAAAAAACAGTTCAAACGCCTCAAACTACAAAAAGACTTAAAACACTGTACAAAGACTGAACGGAATGTAATGTATGAAGTATGCTCAAAAGAATTCTATATTTTAAGATGAAGAAAATGTTCTCACAACATCATTGTGAATTGTCATAACAATATGAAAAGGAAGTTGTAATTGTGTTAGTAAATAACGAATATTTGCTTGATGAGGATCACGTATGTACCATTCTCGTAATAATTGATAAGTACATTCTTGATTTCCTTCGGATAAAAAATATCTTTGATTTAAATCATCTATATCAATTTCAGAAAAACAAGGAAATAATTCACGACCAATGAATTTCCATAAACAACGAAGAGGTTCAGCTAAACGATGAATAAGTTTCGTATCACTTAATATCAACTAAAAATAAACAAATATATAAAAGTAGAAAAAAATAATAAATACTTCTTACATTGCATTTGTCACTAATACTTAAACGAGATTGATCCGAAGAAAGAATACAACCACATTGTAAAGAAGAACAGATTAAATTATTGTCACTTTTCTAAAAGAGAATTAAATAATATATTTATTCCTTAAGGCAATATTTTTTTCCGGTTCAACAGATCGAATATTCTTATGTAAACAGTTAAAAAAAACTCTTCAAAATGACATTTGAATTTCCTTTGATACAGTACATAACAAAGTCATTTCTATTATATTTCAACACTTTTAAATTTATCCAATCATCTTTTCAACTTTATACATGCATCATCTAATATAATCTTGCCTTTTATTTTTTTTTGCTTTCTTCTATCAGTACCTGAAGTCGACAGTTTGATTTCTTTAGCAATAAATTATGCAAATAACATATATTTTTTCTTCTTCGTCTTTTTTCTCATTCTCAATATGTATATTATTGATACAGCTTCATTTCTCATTTTCTTTCTTTATGTATATTGACATATGATCATCATTATTTCACACGGTTTCTCATATCAATCTGAGAAAGAACAATATAAAAGTCTGATTGCTCATTTCAAGTTCATTAAACATACAGTGGATACCTACCTTATGTGACGAAGTCAATAGAATTTCATACTGTGATGCCAAGTTGAGATTGAGTTCGAATATAGGTGGATTATTTGTATATGATCCATTCGATGGATCTAATGCTTCAATAAACAATTTACCAATAGCACCCGGACCAATTTGACTATTCTAATTAATTTAAAAAAAAATATATATTGATTTTATTCTTAATAAGATAATATTTACTTTTAATATAAGAGCAAATTGTTTATCAAAATGATTAAGATAAGGTTGACTTTTGATTGTTTCAAGTTTAATAAGGGATGGATCTTCATGTACATCAATATCGGCACTAAATAAAGATGAAACAAGACGAACACGAATAACACCTGTATAAATGAAAAAAGAAAATTTATTTTTAATTTTAAATCAAAATGATAAAATTTGGAATAAAACCTGGTTTGATTGTTTTTGGTATTCGACTTTTTGCTATTAAAATTGAATCAATATCATCATTATCATTCGTTTGTTGATTTATTGATTTAACAATAACATCAAGTGAACATTTTAATGTTGATGGAAATAATTTTAGATAAACTTGACAATGATATTGTTGTTCTTCATCTTTTTCATTGATTCTTTGAATTTTTTTTCGATGTTCTAATGATCGATCACGTTTAATTAATTGTTTTTGTTCATCATAATCTCGTAATCGTTTGATACTTTTTGAAATAGGAAAAGTAATTTTATCATCAAAATAACATCGTTTCATTTCTTGATGCGTTATTGTCGCCATTATTAACATGACGATCAATAAAGGTAAAACACATGCCAACAATTCTAAAAATGAAATAAAATAACTCGAGTAGTTTGATAGACACACTTTATCATATATATATATATATCCGTAGATATATGATCATGATGACAAGATGCCACTTGTGTGTTATCTTCTCGCCAGTTCACTTGACAACATCAAAAAAAAGGCACCTTTATCTTTCAGAGAAATAATACGTAGGTAGGTGGGCCAGTCGAAGAAAAAGAATGATGAGATAGAGTAATAAAACAAGATGATGTTCATTATCTTATTTGAAAATCATTTCAGCGATACTAATTGAAGCATTTCTTTGACAATGAATCGACTAATGATAGATGATGTTGAACAGGTGAGTTAATTAAAAAAAACAACTGTTCTTATATGATTTTTTCATCCTAATTACCATAAAGTTCGTTCTGTGAAAGAATAACACCTTTCTCTCATTCTTTATGTATCTTTTCATGTTAAAAAAAGAGAAGACTTTTGTTTACACTCTTAAAGAAGACAATAGGTATAGCCTCTAACATGTCTTTCTCTCTCTCAGGTACTTGAAAGAGCAGCACTAGATGAGAAAGAGGGATCCACTTTCCATTAGTCAATTCAAGATGAAACAATACTAGTCCATTATAAAAAGAGACCTCTTCTGTTTTCGTTTCTATTGTTATTTTAAGACAACGAAATTTTCTATTCACATTTCTAGAATCAATGGTTTACATAGAAACTCTTTAGAATAGATCTAAGCTGATTTTCACTTCATATTAATAAGATTTTGTTTATCTGCCTAAAACAATCATAGTGCTAAAATGTTTAGTTCTCTTCTCACCTGTTGAACATCCATCATTACAATAAGAATATGATCAAGATGCTGTTGTTGTCAAGACTTCACATACACATTCCACTGCAATATAGAATTTTGTTTGACTTTGAAATAAAATGTGTTGTGTGAGATGTAGTCAAAAAAAAAAGAAATAAAAAGAAGTTTCTTCCGTTCTGCTTGTGTTCCTTCGTAGCCAGTCAGTCAATTTATCTTTCACAACAGCTATTCTCGTTTACGTGTGCTTAGCGACAACATGTGTGCGGAGGAGTGAATTTTTTTTTTCAACATTACTTTTTTTTTCTGTTTAACAAGACGAAAGAAAGAAAGAAAATTAAGATAAAGCAGACCACCTATAGACAAAAGGAATGAGATTTCAATGTACTCAAGTATAATTAATGTTCTGCGAAAGGATATAGATGATTTGATCATATTACTAAGTGAACAAACATAACAAGTGAATCACAAATAAACTACAAGACAACATCTTATGTCGTTATCAGGGATGTTTTAAAAAAAACTTACTATTCTTACATTAATATCATGAGAATTGGTTGTCTATGAATTGAGTAATAGACTTTAACTTATTTCATATTTATTGCACATTGAAAATAATGATGAACTATTCTTCTGACTCTTTTCCCGTCTCTATATGTTTTCCGTGATAATCCTCGTCTTGGATTTTTTTTTCTCTCATTTGTAATATAATTCTTTCTTTGCTTCTTGAGTTCAACTTTTAACTTTTTTCTTCTCTTTTTGTGTCCTATGAAAAAAGACGACAATGGAAGAGAAAAAAAGGTGAAGAATGCACATGGGTGTATGCAAAATGAAACAGAAAAAGGTGTTGATAAGGAGATGAGATAAAGACGTCAGTTTTTACGGTCGAACAACTCATTTCTTTTCTGCCATGCATCACTATAGGCGACGGTTGTGCTTTGTCTTCTTCGCTCTTTTCTTTTTTTTTTAATATAAAAATAATTGTGCTCACGGGGCTTTATCAAAGAGAAAACTGGAAAATGAAAGTGTGACTATAGACAGGAAGTACGGGTAACCTTTCGATGCTGCAATCTAATAGAGTAGACGTTATATGTTTGTTAAAGGAAAGTGAAAGAAAGGGCATGCTATGAACTAGCTTTTTTTTTTTGTTTTGTCACTCACAAAAAAAAAGGAACGGTAGCTAAATGAATTCTTCTTCACCCTTCAATCATGCATGGAGGAAAAAAAATTATTTCTAAGAGAAAGAGAGTTCTTCAAATGAACAGCTATATGACTCGTATTTTTTTCAATTCACATAATGAACAAATCTTGTTCCTGTTCTATTTCTATTTCCTGTCATTTGGTACCGTATGGATTAGTAAACATGCACAAATCATTATCAGCACCAACACTATATCCTAACGTCTTAGATGACGCGACAAACACTACTTAGATGCATTAAATTTCAAATATGCACGCACACCTTTCCGTAATTGCTTTAAATGAACAAAAGCATTGCGTGTGTCTGATGAAGAATGAACGTTAATATGACTAAGAATATGAATTCATTATGGAAAATGTTAACTGTTATGAATAAGAAAAGAAAGTGGAAAAAATATACTGTTTATTTGAAATTAAATAGATTTTATTGAATTATAATTATTATTAGAACTAAACTTGTTCTTGTGATTAGAATGATTGATGTTTCATTTGGGAAATTCAAGTAGGACATAGCATAAAAATGATAGTCAATTATATACTGCTTTCGAGTATGATTTGAATCGATGAAGAATGATAGAGTAAGTGGATAATTAAGTAACTCAATAGAACTTAGAGTCAGTTATTATTCGTTGTATTAAACTTAGAAAGTTTCTTTTTTTTTTCTAAAATATGTTCGGACTATTTCTAACAGAACAATTCATCATAGAGTTTTGAAGGTGATGAATTAATTGCTTATTATGAATTTGAAAATATCATGATGTTTATCAGTAATACTGCATCTGATAATATGAAAAACAGTTTCTATCTTTAACGATTATTTCTCAAAACAAGCTAAATATGGTTTACAAAAAATGTGTCTCAAATTTCTAAATTAGAGAAATTAAATTTATCAAGATTTTGAAGTCTTTGACGAAGAAAATACTTTATTTACACATGTTGATTTATCATATTGTTTTTGTTTTTCATTATCTAATAAGATTTTCCATTGAATAGTAACTTTTGTTTGAAACCACCATAAAAGTATTTGTACAATTGATGATATCAAATATATACTTATTATTGTCCATAAACGTGTCAAACATCCATATGGTGCATTATTTCGATATCCAATTGTATATAACGTTTCATGTGCGGAAAGAATTGTTAGACGATTACTTGAATATTGTTGATTATTTTCTATCATATCCATTGTATACAACATTGAACCTGAAAAAATTAATATCCAAAAGAGTCCTGTTATTGTTTGTAGAAATGTCCAGAAACATTGACTAATAGCATTTAAACACCATTGAATATCGATTAAACGATAACCTAATTGTGCTATCCGAACAGTACGACAGATATGAATGGAAATCCAAAGTGAATTCCAATGTGATAGATAAACATTAGTAATTGGACGTTGAATAGTAAAATAAGACAAAATACCTAAAAAGATATTTTCATTAGTATGTTTATGTTTCAATTGAATTATTTACTCAAACATGAGATCACATTAGTTATGAGATATGGATCTTTTTCTAATGGTTTTTCTTCACCAGTGCTTGAAATAAATTTTGAAATTGCATGCGCACATGAATATAGAAATAAAATACCATCAATGAAATATATCATAATAGTTAATAAGTGAGATGTTTCCTCATAAGGATTTTTGTTTAACATTAACATTTGTCGATATAAATCAATAGTTAAACAACATCCGGCAATAAAAAGTCCAATTAAAATTAATACATTGAACCATTTATGTCGAATACTGTTTTTCTTATGAATGGAATGATATGAATATGTATTCAAAGAAAGAGCCGATGTTACACCGTGACATTCATAATGATTAATTAAAGCGAAAGGTGCACCACATATACGTAATCCATCAATTAAGTCTTTTTGAGATAAATAATCAGGTCGAACAAAACAACCTGATTGAATATAAAGAAGATAAGCGTTAAAAATGCATGGATCAACATTAAAATAAATTTGATGTTGTTCATCTCGTTTAAGAACATTGAAATCAGAAGATGATGAATATTCAAGAAGTTGACGAAATAGAGAAAGTGATAGTTCAAAAGATTCATTACGAACAATCAATTGAATCGTAGTAGCATTATTTTCACTAGCCATTAAATATATGCGCGCCAAATATACAACGAAAGTTTTTACTTAATACAATGAGATTTTATCGAGGCAATATGACTTACGTCGTGATTGACAAATATTGATGTTTATTGAAAATATTCTTTATTATGTAATATTGCAGTTAAGATTTATGCTTTGAGATTTGAGATAATTATATATCTTTAACCTACGAAATCTTTCTTTTGGAGACTGAGATCAGAAAATATTAACATTTTGGCCTACAATGAAACATAATTGATCCTAAATCATTCGTCAACAAATAAGGAATGGTGCGGAAGTTTTCCCACCAAATGTTTGTACATTGCTGATTCATTTGAAAGTAGACTGTGAGTATGGGTGCGGGTGTGAGTGTAGGATGAAAGAAGAACCACACTTATGCCAACATTTCATAGTCACAGCCACACCTACACCAATTATATTTTCTAGGACAGAAACTCTTCTTTTCGTCTGTTGTTCCCTCATTGTAATCCAAATTACAACAACTATATACAACATACAGCATCAGTTGCATTGAAATAAATCGGAGAAATGAAAAATCGGAAGAATGGTATCTCTCGTGTTAAAGTAAAAGCTAATAAGAATGAATATTCAAAGCATTTAATCTAATTTGACATGAAAAAAACTAAAGTAGAAACTTCTCAGTTCATAGATACTCATAAATTCAACTTTTTGAGATACAAAGAATGACTTTTGATTTGAATAACTTTTCAATCACTTTTCTGCATAGACGTGACCAAATTGGGTAGAAAAACGAATAAAAAAAAGTAGACAGAAAAAATGAACGAAAACATAATTTTTTGTGCGTTTTGGGAAAGAACAGAAACAGACGCATAAGAATCGGTCGAAACCGTATGTCCACTTTCTCGAGTAAAACCCCATGGAACTTCGTCAAAAAGTATTAAATCTTCGGAAGTCTCTAAAGAATCACAAAAAAATCCTCAGAAAGTTTTTAAACATGTGAAGACCTCAGGGATTTCCAGGTGATTCCCAAAAACTCCCTGGAGAATTTATGAAAGAGTGTAGATATGCACTTACCATCTTTCACGTCCAAAGAAGTGTAAAAGATAGTGATGGTTAAAAAGGCACAGTTGCGTTTTTTTCAAGATCGTCTTTTTTTCTAAGTGATACATTATCATGACTGAGACGAGGCTTACTGCATGGCTTAGGTAGAAGAGTCTTCGGAAATCGAATAAATTTGTGTGTATAAACTGTATTTCGGTTAGTAAAAATTAGAGAGCAAAGCGAAAACAGTGTGAAGACAAGCACAGTGATCCACTTTAGCGTTTATCAGGTTTTTTAGGGACTCCATGAGAAGTTTCCAAACTCCCTGGCGAGTCTTTAACAAAGCTCGGAAGATTCCAGTCAAAATCATTGGGGATCCCTGTCATGATTCATGGGAAGAATTCTTCAAAAACACCCGAGAGCTTTTTCAGAGAAAGTGGCCCAGAGGAGTCACTATTTTCGTTCAAAAAAAGGTGAAAATTAAATACATTTGTCTTGCTAGGTACTTAAATGTAGCATTTATCATATTTAACTGACATTTCATGATAAATATATCAAAAGAGAAATAATATCTGACGGATTGGTACAAAATCAAACCAATTATCCGCGAAGTAATACTTAATCAGTATTAAAACAGATATAGAAATGAATGAAAAAAATTCAAAAGAACATGTGGATGAAGTGTTAAATCGATTTTAGTTGACATAGTGATGAAGCGGAAGAAAAACCAAAAGAACATGATTGTGGCTGATGTCGAACACATTTAATGCAAAAAACGAATCAAAAAATAAACGACTGTTTATATCATCCGCTAATATTTAGTTTAATTTTCATGAATCATGTTTATCAACTAGTAAAAATGAAAAATGTTGATACTTGCTTCATTCTTAACCAATGAGAAACTAACGATGCATTTATTATCATAATTGAACATTTTATACATTTACAAAAAACGTACAAAAAAGGATGATGTCGTCGTTATTGAAATTGTTCGTATCATTTGAGGATCGTAAAACATCAAACGAGGGATAAAGTCTTCAAATTCAAAAACAAAAGAACAACTTTTACGAAGAATGTGCAAGCTAATGTATCTAATTACTATGGCAATTAATTGAATTTATGTATTTTCAGATAAAAATAAGTAAATATGGGATAGAAGTAGCATCTAATTCGACGATATCAAGAGAAAAAGTTATCTAGAATTCGAATGTCAATTCTTCCGTTTCGATATTCAAATAAAACTATAAACTAGCATCACCACTTCGATCGATACAAGTGATTTTTATTAGTCAAAGAGAGAGAAAGATTCATTGTTCTTTGTTAGACAAATATAGATATATCTTGATTTTGTATTGTGTTCATTCATTTCATTTAGCGAATTCTGATTATATTTATTTGCCGATTACGTAATAATGTCTTATGTTAGCACGAACGCAAATCTAATCCAGACATTCGACTTATCAACAATTGTGGAAGTTAAACTAATACTGAACATCATCATCTCAATATGGATAAAGTATTCGGATTTCGCTTTAGAGAAAGTCCTCGAAAATCGATCACCAATGATGCTGAAAGTTTGTTTAAATATGTTTGAGATCATATCTTACTCAATTTGACTTTGTTTATGGATGCAGCTGTTTTATTTAGTATTCCAGCAGAAACATCAACCAACTGATATACGATATATCAAAAGCATAGCAACTGAAGCATTAGAAATCATTTCAAAAGAACAAGTTATTGAAGGCAAAAATAAATTAAATCGTAATTATTAAAGTTAGGAAAAAGATTGAATAACGTAAGTCTAAAACTTTCATATGACAGAAACACAGTGTTACAGTGATATTGCATATAGACATGTCCACTACCTATATGTTATCCTCTATCCTCTTTCCAGCTCTCTTTCACCTTTAATTGGTTTCTTTTTCTTCTTGTTCTGTGTAAATACATATTTTAATTTGTAGTTCAAGTTCATTTTTCATTCTTTTGAAATCAAGATTGTGTGAAAGTATATCAAGGCACATTTATATATGTATATATACATATATATATATATATATAAGTGAAGAAAGGAAAGAGAACCGTACGACAAAATCTATTATTTGAAATTATATTAGTTTGTGTCTGTCGATGGTGACCGAATTTGTACACATTTGGGTTTCTCTTTTTGGTGGTTTCGATGAAAAGTTGACTATTAAAATGGCAAAGAAAAGATCCATCTGGGCAAAGCGAGCGATAATTATCGAATTATTGTTAAAAACATTTGAATATGTAAGTTTAATTTACGTGATTGACGAAAATGAGATTGAGCTACTTAGTTAGTAACCCTAGTACAACCAACCGTGGTCACCTTTGACACCAGTGTAACAAAAAGAAATTTATCGGAAAGAATTCGATATTTTTCAGTTTCGAAAAAGATTAAGCACTACTACACCTTGTAAAATTTAAAGCGCACCATAAAAAATGGTGCGAGTGTGGATGGTGTTGGGTAGTAGTAGCGGTGTGAGGGGAATGTAAAGAGTAGACTGGCACCCACATTCACACTCCCACCCTTACCGAATTTGATGACAAAGTACAAATAACTATTTTATTTTAATTAGCCTTTTGATGCTTTCCTGTAGATTATTACAACTGCATTTGAAAACTTTTCAACT
Source organism: Rotaria sp. Silwood2 (assembly GCA_905329745.1). Taxonomy (NCBI): domain Eukaryota; kingdom Metazoa; phylum Rotifera; class Eurotatoria; order Philodinida; family Philodinidae; genus Rotaria; species Rotaria sp. Silwood2. The sequence continues at coordinate 180,030 of CAJNSZ010000045.1, forward strand.
CCTGGCTGAATTAAATATCATCTGAAATTAACTCGAAACAATGACAATTCTGTTAACTTACATTTTCATAATTTGCAAGTTGATGCCAAAAATAAGAAATAGATTTTGTTAAGGCACAAATTACATTATCAATTTATTTGCAAAACAAACAACACGATTTAATCAAGCTGTTGTTATTAAGTAAAAAAACGAGATTTAAGACAAAATGTTTTCATTATTATTTTCAGGGACTAATTACAAACAAAGAAAAAACAATATTCAATAAAAATCATACTGTGGGTGTGGCCAGCGATAGCAGTGTGGGCATGGGTGTGAAGAATAGATAGATACTTCTACCCATGCCCTATAATTCCTAGTATATGCTTGGTAGTACTAGGGTTAAGGATCATCATCATTGTATTGGATATCAGTGTGGTCACAAAATTGAACAGATCTGCATATGATTTCAAAGTTGGTTGTTTCCTCAGAAAATTAATTCTTTACGATATAAAATGTCGTGTTGGTGGTTATTCATTGTTCCTTGAAAAGAATAGAACCATCATGTACAAGCAACTATCATTGTGCAACGCATGCATCACAAAGCGATTGATATCGTCAAACTTAATGAAAAATTTTGCTTTCTAGGATCAGTGTGTGTGTTTTTGGTGTCGATCTGTCTGATTGTTCTTGCAACGTGAAATTTTGTCCTTGGAGATATATACGGAAAAAAGAAGATGATTTCATTTGGTGTTGGTGTTCAAACATCTTATAATATAAATGTGCTTTTATCTACTTTATAAGGTTCACATACTATATTGGGGAGCTGCAGAGTGCCTGCCAAGCAGAATTCAGAATTTAAAAAACTCGATCGGTAAACAATGGATTAGCTCACTAAAATAAACTCCCATTAGAAAATAGTGTACTATACACAATACTAGCCTATCATCCCGTCAAACAACATATTTCTGCTGGGAATTCAAAAATTACAGCAGAATTTTGACAGAATTCTATTCCTAATAGCAGAAGATAAACAAGATCACCAGACGTTAACACAGTCATGGCCACTCTCTATTGACGAATTTAAAAAAACTAGCAGAATTGAAACGGAATTCTGTTACGAGCAATAGAATACAAACTTCGAATAGGAATACTAAGCAACTTTTCGGCAGCTGCGTAATTTTATTTTTCTTAAAATATGAAGTTATATAGATCGTCAGAGAAAGAAAAAAAACTTGTAAACTCATGTTCATGAAGATTTTGATGTATGATAAAAGATAAAACAAAATTGGTTGTAGTGTTTTCAACAAATTTCCAGTTTGTCTTTTAATTGACGAACTTGACTCTTCCAGTCTGTTGTAGAAGGAGGCAGATCAAGTGGTTTATTAATTCGAACATTATTTGAACCAATAGAAGAAATCATCTCATCATGAAGTTTGTTGGCTTGAATAATCGCATACGCAGAATGACACATTGAAATGTTTGAAACTTCCTTCACAAAAATGTAGTCCAGGAAAAATAATAAACATCTTTGGCCTCTTCCATTTCACATATAAATCATGTTCTATCCATAAAATCAAGAAAATCACAATCATCCTCCACCTCTACGCGACAAAATCATCGTATACAATGCAATTGTTTCTCCAGCATATATTCTGTTATTTTATAATTCTATGTCTTTGAGAACATAGAATTCTACCGAATGCTAAGCAGACTTTAAACAGACCAGAACAGAATACGTTGTCTTTGATAATACAGAATTCTAGGCAAACGATAAACTGACTAGAAAACGATAGTACTATCCTTTGATCACTACCGTGTGTAAAGATTATCTTGTGGAACACAGAATTCTATTGAGAAATAAGGAGATAACAACAAAATTCTAGTCTGTGATAAATAACTTGTTTTAAAAAATACTTAAGTCAACAGACTTCTGAATTCTGCTTGGTAGGCATTCTACAACTGCTGACTATATTGGTCATCATCTTGTTTATCATCCGTCATTTTATGTTACATTTAAAACTAGTCAATGACCCAGATACAACTGTTCATTTTTCAGAGAATAAGATCAACGATATATTTTGATTGTTTTATTTCGTTCTTAGGGTAGAAAACATGACGAACAAGGCACCACTATCATCAATGAACCTCATCTTGTAAATAATCAACATCAAATAAGAAAAGACAATAAACTATCAGATGAGTATGAAAGTAGCTATGAACATGCATCTGGCCTTTCAATTAGAGCAGAACATAGGACAGGACGATCCTGGTCTTCTGTTCCCTGTGCTCCTCTCTTTTCTTTATATTTTCTTTTTCTTAGTATCATTTTTTTATCAAGTACTTTTTCATTGTTCTATTTTGTTTATTAATAGTATCTACAATATGTTAAGATAATGATGATAAAGCTTCACAAATTCATATTTTTTTAATTTTCGTTTTCTGTGATGAACTTGTAATTAAAATAATAAAGCAAAATGTTTCTATATTTTCTTGTGTTTATAATATTAGTTAGTATTAAGAAATTTATGTGCTGTATTTGAAAATGATACGAAATAAACTAATATGTACCTTGATGATCGAGAGTTAAAACAATGATTCTTACTGTCATGTTCTGTCCTGTTCTGCAAGATAGGACGAAGCTACAATTTATATCCTGTCCTGGCGTCGGCCAGAGCGGAGTAAAGCAACAGAATATGACAGGATAGAAAAGGCTGTCCTATGCCCAGTGCTGCTTCTAACAGGTAAGACAAAAACGAAATATTTTGACGTACAAATATATTTTTGTTATTGTCAGTTGTTATAATGCTATGAAATAAATCAAAACATTATACTAATCAATTCTGAACTGTCGATCAAAATCTGTTATACGATTTGAATAAGATTTTCTTACAGAAAGTAGTAGATCTCATTCATACTTTGGAGTAACTAATAAATTTCAAGCGCCATATTTTATTTCAATATGTGTTCAATATTCATGTCGTATTGATGCAGAATAATAAATTATTAACTATTGAACAATATCAACGTGATCGAACCATCAACTGGCTTTTAGAAACAAATCGTAACAATTCTTATTTGCCTAGCAGTAGATCATTGAGATATTCATCTTCGTCGTCGTTAAGTCTTTTAGAAAAACAATGTTTACGTTCAAAGCAACAAAGAAAAAGAAAGCAAATTACCAATAATAGAAATATGAGTGATAATGATTCTATGAGTTCATTATCAACAACAGTAATTATTGAACGAAATCGACAAGTTCTATCCGATACAATTTGTAATACAGTTGACATATTTGATGAACATATTCATAAGTACGACAAAAAGATTTTAAAAATCAAAAGCTCTTTTATTTTTAGTCTTGATTATATTCAATATCAAAAAAAATCTTTATTATCACGAATATCTGCTTCATCAAACAAACATCAGACAAGTCTCATAAAAGTTCATATTATCTGAAAAATTGAAATCTTTCTTTTTTGTTTTCTAGAAAATGAAAAGATTCTCAAAATAATGTATTCTATTCCATCATCATTGTCCTTCATCATCATTCATTATATTCTACCAGTCCTTATAAAATCTCTTTTTCTTGTATAAATATGTATTTTCAAAAACCAAAAGCTTTGTTATATATATATACAATAGATCATAGAAAAATCAGAGTTAAAAACTAGTTCACAATCCCATTAGATCAAAATTCTTATTTACAAAATCATTCTCGTTATCATCATCAAATCATTTTTTCCATGGATGAAGAGCCATCAATATAATAAAAACAATTATACAGATTACAACAAAAACTAGAATAAATAAAAATAATTTTTTAAAAATAACTTCAAATAAAAACTTACTCATGAAAATAGTTAATTTATAATTTTGCCATCTCATACGTCGATTAACACGTCTCGCTGCACCACGAAAATGATATGATGTTGAATTCAGTGTTTCAGCTCGATCATTTAATGCATCTAAATTATCTCCACGTTGAACTAATTTTTCAACTGTTACTTTCAAAACGTTTGTTGTTGCAGCAACATCAGCATGTAATTCAGTCAAATTATTATTTGTTTGATTATCTCCTTGATCATTCATCTTAAATGAGAAATACAACATGAAATAAATAAAACAACTTTCTGTGCTTGACAAGTATGATTAACACTAAATGTTAAATAAAAGAGAATTCGTTAATGACTGATTAGACAATATCAATTAAAATACAACATCTATAAACAATTAGGAGAGTTATATAGGATTATATATTATACAATGACAACAAATAAGTTATTTTAAACATCATTGAATATGTCTGTCGGTGGAGCTATTCGACGAGAAGATCCTAAAATTATGAAAATATTATTAAGTACATTAATATATTCCAAAATATTTAAAAAAACCTATTATTCGATCTAACTCAGTTATTCATGAAATTCAAAGTTTTAAATAATATTAAGAGAATATTAAAAGCCATAAAAGTTCATATAAAATAAAAGAAAGAAACTACACTCTTCATGGATAGTAGAATCTTATCTAGTTCGCTGCTTCTTGATTGATGAAAACACTCAATGATCAATGTCAATAATCAATTATAATCAAGAAAATAAATCTAACAAGAATCATTATTAAAAAGTTCATAAATCAGTTGCTTCGTTTTTAGACTATCCAAGTCAACAATTTCACTATCCTGTTCCAGTCATTTTCCCACTTGAACACTATGAGTTCTCATTGAAAAATGATCTGAATATTGATATATGAACGAACTCAAGTCTCATGTCTGATGATCCACTATGTATAGCTTCGACGAAGAAAAAAGAGAATATGATAACATCAATTTCGTCGTACTGACTTTAGTTCTTAGAAAATTGAATTTCTCGGTAAATTATCTTAAGATAAGTGTCGCTAACATCAAAAGTTCATTGAATAACATGACTTTCGCTCATTGTCAATATTCAGTTCTGAAAATTTCATATGCTTCGAAGAACTCTTAACTCTATATAATGTTTCAAAATTTTGATTCTAATCTTTTAACATAGTAGGATTTTTTTCGTAGAGGAACAGATTGTACTCTACTTACCTGAGCAATGACAATACGTTTTGTTAAAATTTCTTGTCCAGCTTAACGTTGATTAACTATAAACAAGTTTTTGAATAGATCGCAACTAATGTTTACACAACATAAAATCGTCAGATTTTCTTAATCTTTAATTTATCTAAATAGTATTTTCGAGTAGCTTTAACTAAAGACTTTCGTTGAGAAATTACTTATGGTTGAAATTAGATATTACCATAGAACTAGAAACGAAAACAAACAACAGTTATAGTCGTTCTACACAGACTTACATAGAATGGAGAAATTACAAAACAAATTCTAATTAAACTAGGTATTACCTCAATAAAGCCAAAAGTAACAATTAAAGAACGAAATATTCTTCATTATCTATGTTACAATTTCGAATAATTTATATATCTTGGATAAGATTCTGTAAGATTGAATTGAACATTAATTCGATACTTATCCATCTTTACTTTCTAAAATTATATTTGTTTTCTCTATCTTGTTGTATTTATACAATACATTGATCATTTAATTATCTCTGTTATTCATAGTCTAGAATCAGCTATTTTGACAGATGTGATTCTTTTCAAGTTTCATTTTACTTATGTTGCAACTTAAAAAATAGTTCGATGTCTAACTTTTCAGATCATTTTCGTTTTAATTATCTTGAATATTAAAAAAAATGAAGTCCATGAGAAGTAGCTTTTTTTTGTCGAACTCTCTCCAAGCCAACGAAACCTCCTATTAAAGGTAAAGAAACAGATGATATTGATTCGATGTTGATATTTTTATCTCCCGCTCGAACATATGTTTTCTAATTTTTCATTCTTGAGATTATTGCAACAAAAAATGACAACTTTCGGTACGTATATGTCTAGAAAAGAAAACTTCCAATGAATTACAGCCTGGTTATTTCGCATCTTACTTACAAAACCTAAGTTGAGATAGAATTCTATAGTCTTTTAATATAATTGAAAAAATGAACATATATTGTCAAATCTTTCAAATCATAGTTTAATTATAAAGATTTTTCTAATTGAACATTTATTAAAATCTATTAAATTCAAGAATTTAATAGTAATAGGAAGCTACTTTTTAAGAAACATGCTTGTTTTTTTTTTCTCTTTAGAATTCTTTACCTGATGGTATTATCGCATTCGAAGAGACTGTTTGATTATTATTAAGACTTATCAATGGTTCTTCTGACATTGATGGTGGTCTTAATTGACGAGTTTCTATAATAAAAAACTTATCATAAAAAAGTCTTGAAGAAAAAATTCTAACCTGATTTAAGATCCTGAAAATAATCGTCTCGTGATGTTGATGTCCTCATATTTGTCGTTGTTGATCGGAGTCCATATTTTTCTTCTAATTCTCTTCTTCTATCACGTCGTTGAGTAGGTGTTGTTGTATTTGCCATTGTTGATAATGTTTCGCTTCCACCATAATTTCTTCGTTCTAAATTTTTATTTTTGAAAATAAAGAAAAAACAACAAAGATAATTTTAACCTTTTCTCATTAAACTTTTTCCATCTTCAACATATTCAGCTGATATATCATCATCATCAAAAAATTGTTGAATACCAAATATATGTAAACATCGAGAACCAAGTCGAAAATATGTTCCAACACATAATATACATATTAACATTGGAAAATAAAAATTAAAGCCCTTGGAAATTATTGGAATGACATTCATACCACCCATTATCTAAATTGTTCTGAAAAATGATTTTTTTTTCTTATTGATTTATTTTAGTTACCGTTGTAAAAATAGTTTCTGTTCGAGCAGTTTTTTTTATCATCGTTTGATCCATATGTATCAAACCAAGAAAATTATAACTAAGCGGAGCTGTTAAACGACACAAAAATGTTGCAGCAAAAATTAAACTATTTTCATCAGTTAAATGATAAAGTGATAAATAAAAATAATTAAATATACGAATACGAAATATTGTATAATATGCACATAAACATAAATAAGCGATACTTAAACAACAAAATATCTATTCAAATCATTTTTTTTAATTTAAATAAAAATAAATATTTTTTTAAATGTAATCTTACTTAAATTGNTATGTGCATATTATACAATATTTCGTATTCGTATATTTAATTATTTTTATTTATCACTTTATCATTTAACTGATGAAAATAGTTTAATTTTTGCTGCAACATTTTTGTGTCGTTTAACACACTGAGCAAATATGGACAAAACGGGATTCGTACTAAAAAATGTCATTTCAGACCAGATAACTATTGTTGATAAACAACCTAAACTTATGCCAAGAATACGAAGAGCCCAAGGACGTATAAGACAAAATGTATACCATTCTAAAAAAAAGAAAAAGTTTTTTATTATTAAATAAAATATTTAGTGTTTTTCTTTCTAAAGAACTTATCTAAATGAATGTAGCAGATTAGAAGATTCGAATAACTAAATTAAGTTTTTGAGCCTAAAATAGGGCCTGTCGGATCCAAGTTTGAAAACTTTAGACTCAATCGACTCTACCCTACATGTTTCGAGAGGCGAAAAAATATTTTGGAGAAAAAAGGTTCTCGTCGCAGCAAACCGATTTTCCAGTCTTGGAGGTGTCGAGGCTTGGCAGCACAATAAATCCTGATATTCGGATTCAGCATGATCGATTATCTATTGTTTACTAGATTTCGGCTCTGCCGCGATTGGATATATTCCCTCGTGCATCTCCAATTAGTTTGCTGAAAAAAAAAACACTCAAAAGTTTTGAAAAATGGATTATAGATTCAGACTCCTGGACTACGAAGTCGTTTGATCAAACTTTATAGATTATCATTATTTTCAAAAAATAACTTTTTCTTAACGAAAATATTAAGATCATAAAATTGTTCATTACTAGTTACTGATTATCATAATAATTGCTGGTTTCTCCTAATTGTATTGGTATTGTTACATGCCTAGTTTCGATGTCGACTTTATATATAGAGATTTAAAGACTTTATGTTATTTCTTTGTTTTGATACAATATGTTTTCTGTGTTATGTTTATTCTATTCTCTTTCCGATTAATTCAAATTGGAAAATATAAGACAAAAAACGATGATTATTTCAATAAGTTTTTTTGTTTTACCTAAAACTGGATGTTCATCAAATAATTTTTGTCTTAACCAAGATCTTGGCAGTGGACTTTGTTTAACAAATGAACAATTGGCATTGTTTTCATTATTTAAAATATCTTCTAAATAAAAAGCTTCGTCAATCATATGTATCCATGAAGCTTGTACCCGATGATGAATATGTTTATTTTTTTTTAAGAGTCTATGTAATCTAATTAATGTTTTTTCCGTTGTTAGATTCGTTAAATTATTTGTTGTTGTATTTCTATAATCTTCATAATCATCCATTGTTAATTTAACTCGATTAGAATATTGTTCAGGGATTATTTTAACAATTTGTTCTAGACATGGTCGCAATGGATCATTATATTTTATTTCAAGACATAATTTTGATACTTCCTCAACAAGAGATTCTAAGCGTTCTTCAACATCAATTTTTTCATTATAAAGTTGAGATAATTTAAATTGAGTATGAGAAAGCATATACGATGTTCGAGCATGATTATAAATATTTAATGGTACTTGAACAAGACCATAACCAAGCATTAATACAAGAAGAAAAAGACCCCAAGTTGTACTTGCTGCGATAACAGTCACCTATATAATAGATCGATTTATTATTAGATTTCACTAGTTCTCACAAGATACGGTGGAATCAACAAGAGTTAAACATGACAATGAAAGTCTTTCATTGAAAGAACTGAAGATGAACCATATCATCGATCGGTTACCTCATCACTTTATTAATATCTTTACTGTTAGATTCGGCATCCTTCTCCCAAGCGGTTAGAGAGTAGCGGGTCCATATTTTTATGGACCCGGACCCAGACCCGAGTGGCATTAATTTTCTAGACCCGGACCCAGACACGGGCTTGACATATACGGACCCAGACCTGGACCCGACCGGGTCCAGACTCGTTAAGTATTTCGCCAATATCTAGCACCGTCTGTATATATGAACAAGTGAAGACTCATGGTTTTAGCTAATTATTGGCTATTCTCAGAGGAAAAGTTTATGTACAGGTATTTCCTGTTGTTCACTTGTTCATCATGCAACGTGATGCTTAATAATTAAGATTTTATTGCTTAACTGAAAAAAACATTATGCTAACCGAAAAGGAAATTAAAGAATTAATTGATAATCAANTTAGATAGAGCTCGACGCGATCTATCTTGGCATACCATTTGTGTGCTTTGGTATAACCTGTAGGCGAAGCCAGGTGCGGTTTACAAAAAATGCTTGTTTTTTTCGTGATTTTTCGTTAGTTTTTTTAACTTTTTTCCATGAAGGGAAGGGGTTGGGAAAAAAGTAAATAGTGGAATCGATAGAACTCGTCAAGATCTATCTTGGTATACCCTTGCCAGGGTTTGGTATAACCTACAGACGAATCCAGCTACGGAATACTCGAATCCAGCTCCAAGATATCCTACGTGCAAAAAGAATCAAGTATAAAACAAATTAATAATTATTGCAATTTAATATAAAATAATTATTTTTTTTTATTTTAAATTACTTTTTTTTTAAATTAAAACTAAAATGAATTTGTACGACCCATATAAACTGTTAAATTGCAAGAATCATAATGCTTATTTTAAGTTCAATGATATCATGTAAAAAAATATTCACATTATTTTAAAGTGAACGACAGTCTTTGTAGTCTTTTTCTCGAGGGGTATGGAAGACGTTTCGGACTGGTCATGCTGCTCGTCTTTAATTAGTTTTTTTTCTTATTCGAGTACTTGATAATATTCATTTTTATTAATAAGCAGAGCGAAAATTAGACGTCACCTGATATTAACAGCAATTTTCTTCAAGATATAGAAACTTTTTTTTACTAAACCGAATGAGAATTTTATATTGATTATAAATCAAATGATATAGGGTACTTGTTTACTTTAGACACAGGAGAGAAAGGAAAACAAAAATATTGGCTGAAAAAACAAGCGAATAAAATGGGCAGAACGAAAAAAAACAATATATATATAGATGGCTATTAAAGATGACAGTAGTATATGAGGGGAAATTCGAATATGATATGATGACTTGTCAAAAAAAATTTATTTAACACAAGTAGAACAAGAACACAAAAAACTAATTAAACAGGATAAAGTTGAATAATTTGATCAACAAGATTTGTTAAAGGAAATTTACCAAATTTTTGACACCACATGCATTCTTGTACGTACGAGTTTAACGATAAAGACCGCATTGTTTTTTTTTGCTTGCATTTCACACGCATCCAACTATTTTCAATATTTTGCGTTTGTATCTTCGTTCGTGGATTAACAAAATGAAGCGAATGGTTTACAGTTAAATGATGTACATTGGATCATTTCTAAGTGCACTATACGACTTCCACTCATCTGAGTGAATAACAGTTCCTATAATAATAGACGAAGTTTGAAATGATAATTTTTTAAAAATTGGTCGCTTACCAGGTAAAATATATTGTTGCATGGTTGGTATTAATGTGCTGCCGTCACGCTTATCAACTTCGACCATAAAGCATTCTTTTGTTTGTATGTCAATTCCTCCAAAGGCCCATTGTTGACAACGAATAAGATGACCCCGTTCGTACTTCCTTTTCCGAAACAGCTTTCGTCGATTTCAACAATATCTCCTGAACCTTGTAAAAAAATATAATTAACTTTCTTATAATTGATTAAACAAACCTCCGATTTGGACAGGATTTCGAACATAATATTCAGTGCATATGTCGCGACAAAAATTCTTTCAGTCCACTATCATTTTGGGCGTGGGTGTTGGTGTGGATACCCTTCATGAAACAGCCGCACCCACACCCACCCACACCCACACCCACACCCACACCCACACCCCACCCACACCCACGCACACCCACACCCCACCGACACCCACGCCCACACCCACACCCTTCCATTAATTGGCAAAGCATCAATACCAATATTAACAATAAAAAATAGATATGAAAGCTTTACTAATATACATATCATTTTATCTAGAAAAAAATCGTATCAATTAAATGCATTTATTTATCACAGAGAAAATCAACTAATATCATTTCTGTTATGCACGAATTAATTCATCATCAGTACTCAATTGAACATCTACAAGAGGATTTTCAACAATATCAATCAGCATTCGTATTTCTAATTGCGGTGTATGACTAAAACAAAAAACTTGTACACCAGAAGAAATGAAATATAATATAAAAAAAAAGATTTCGTTTCCAAGCATCTTACAGAATAAGTATTAATGCAATTAATCTTGTCGTAAACCCAAAGATATACACAAGACCAGCAAAAAAGCTAATCGATACCCGATAAATTTGAATACAAGTAATTGTACCAAAAACAATATCAAGATTTTGAATAAAAGCAACAGAACTAAATGCTTTGCCTAGAAATATGACTATCAATATATTCATTAGAAAAGATTTTCCTGATACCTTTATCTCTTTCCGGTACAAAATGGTTAATAACTGCTCTTAAACGTACAGGAAAATAAATACCAAACATCATCGAAGAGATCGCTATATCAAAAAGAAATCTTTTTTTTTCTATAAACTTCTTTTCTACCTCCAAAAATCATCGTTTTTTGTTCAGAGCAAATGCAAATAACATCAGTCCTGCTAATGAAAGACATAAACCAATAATACATAAATAAAGATCATTGATTTTCCATTGTCGTCTTAATAATGCTAAGAAAATTAATGCGAAACAAGTTCCTAATAGTTCACAAGTAAAATAAGCTGCATATTGTGTACCATTAAATAACATACGATATAAATATAAATAAAAAACTAATGATGAACTCATACGAAAAAGTTCATAGAAAAAAAGTGATAAAAGTAGAATAATAAATGATAATAATGATGCATTTATTTTTAAATCAATTATTAAATCATGAATATCAATAAATGGACGTTTTATCTTTATCCAAAGGTTAATTAATGTTGATGAATCTGTTACTTTTCGACTTCTTAAAAAAACAAGACTTATAAAAAGTGCAAGAAATAATAAAAGAACATGAACGAGTAATAATTGCCAGATTTTAGCATGTAATTCAAAAATAAACGTACAAAGTACATAACCAATAACAGCTTCGATATTTAATGATGCTTCAATAACTGCAATTGCTGGAGCATGTTGTTCTTTTTTACTACATACATCAATAGCATAACCAAAACATGAACTAAATAAAAAACATTGTCTTCTTTTTTATTTTATTATAAATAAATATACGAAGTAAGAATTAATGTTCCTCCACTAAATCCATTGACAATATTTGCTAAAATATAAAGTACTAAACATGTTTTAGTACCTCGGAAAATATTTTCAATTGTAATAATCAACCCTGTTATTATTACATTTGATATTGTTAAAACAATAGGTAATTTTCGATTTTTTGTATCTGATAAACTTCCATAAATAGGTGAAATAAAACAAGCAATTATTGCAAAAGATAATGTACCATAAGGGGACCATTGGGAACTTTCTTTTTGAATGGTTTCTTGTGATAGACGAAGTGATTTATTGTGATCAATTTCAGAACAAAATGATTCATTTGCATGAAGAAGACAAGCAGTTGAATAGATTAAATAATTTGTTGCACAAAGAACAAGATTAAATGAACACAAATAAAGAAAACAAATTGGTAAAACTACACGAATCTAACTCGAAGGCGAAACTTCAATCATTATTTAAACAAAAAAAAATAAATGCAAAATAAACTCTACTATTACTGCTTTCTCAAGTTCCAGCCAGTTGTTTGCTGAAAGGTAAGCAAAGCAACAGATTGCATTTGATCAAAGAATTTACGAATAAGCAACGAATAATGATAGAGTGGGCCATTGTCAGATTTTTCTTTTAGTTACAATCAGATTGAGTGCGTAAACTACCATGTAAGAAAACAAATTTCTTTAAAGCTGATGTTAATGCACTCGAAGTACCAGTGTTCAAACGTTTATTAGCAATAATTCGTGCACATAAGCATTTGAGAGGATCTGGAGTTGGTTTTGTTGTAAACAAAGCTTTGATCTCTTTATTGTTTACATAATCTAATGGAATTTTCCCCCCTTTATTCACACAATCCATATGACATCCAGAATTCAAAAGTAATTTAATGATCTTTTGATCTCCATTTCTTTTGCATATGATATGAAGTGGTGTATTACCAAAAGAAGGTTCGATTGCATCTAAATCAAGCCAACGACTTCCACAATCCAATAACAATCGAAGTCCAGATTCATTGGGAAATCTACAAAAGCAAAATTCTTCATAAATCTATCAGGAACACGAAAATCTCACACTTACTTTATGTGAGTAATTGTATCTGTAGGACGAAAATTGAGACTATCATTAGTATTTGTATCAACACAAAGATGAAGTAGAGTTTGTCCATCTGGAGTAGTCAGTCGATGACGACATAAATCTCTTATCCAAGAATAAATCAATGTTTGTTCTTCTTTAGTTATTCCTTTTTGTTCAAGAATCTAAATAAATAATACATAAAGTAAAATAAAATAACAGAAAATAATTACTTGAGTTGCAATAATAACAAGAAAAAGTGCATTGCTAATAGTATACTTCATATCTTTACTTCGTGTTATTTCGAATGTTAAACAACAGACTTGTACAAAAGCACGAATAGGTATTGTTCGATTTTCAGTAAGCATTTTGCAAAAAAGCCAAACGAATCGTGACAGATTGACATGTACGTCTACTTGACAATAAAGATAAAATAGATGAAAGTATACATTAAGACATTTATCAAATTCTTTCTTGTATGCAAGTCTATCGCCATAATTTTCTAATGGCTCCATTACTGTTATATCCTTTCGAGATGAATAAATACGTTCTCGAATAAGTAATGTTTCGATAAAAATTCGATCACGATCAGCTTTGACACGATCAAGTTCATCAATAGTTTGACATTCTTGTTCATAGTTATAGATATCCATTGATTGTATGCAAACTTTTGGTATGTGTAGTAGCTGACGTTGTTGCAGAGCAACTCTTAAGAGATCGAATACTAAATTCATTTGATCATTGGAAGATGAAATATCAAATAAAGAACAAGCAGCAAGTTCAAGATCGTCTACTGTATTATTTATCGATTGTTCGAGTAGGAAACTAACGATTGAATAATGCTTGTTTTCAGCAGCTGTCATGAGTAAAGTATCTCCTGTATCGCGTCCAATATTAGTGTTTGCGCCTGCATTATAGAGTAGTCGAAGTACATCTACATGACCGCGAAGCGTGGCACACATGATTGCTGTTGAAGGTCGAAAATTTTTATCCCGAGAAGAATAATTAACATCAGCACCATTTTCTATCAAATATTTGACGAGAGATGTGTAACCTCGAAATGCAGCCCATATCAAAGCAGTACATTCATCTGAATCATCAGATTTCGTTTCATTCACATCCGCATATTTGTTTTCCAAAAGAAAATGAACTATATCTTGACGATTCATTATCGTAGCATGAATAAAAAGTGGATAGTGTGGGTAATTATACGTATCTTGATTAACATTAGCATGACCAAGTTCTATTAAAGTTTTCGCCACAGTAAAATACCCCCGATAACATGCACAATAAAATGCTGTTGCACCTTTCACACACTTTTCACCAGAAATGATTACTTTTCCTTTTAATTCAATCTGACGTGTTGGATCACAATGAGTTAAAAGTACGCGAACAATGTCATCATATCCATTGAGAGCTGCAACCATCAATAAACTTAACTGTTCTTGACTATGCCATGTTAATGCTGTCAAGTACTCGGTGGAATTTGAAAGTTCATGTAATCGAGTATCTAATTGAGAACATAAACCATGTCGAACAAGTTGGTAGAGTTGCTCAGGAATATATTCATCGGCATAAAGAATATCGAGAGAAAAGACTTCATCCATCATGTAAATAAGAATAATAAAATAAGTGACTGCTTAACAATTGCCTCTTATTTATATATAGGTCGTATCAAAGTTACACCGGCCGTCGAAATTGCAACTTCGGCGGCCGGTGTAACTTCGATACGGCACATATATATCATTGTTGATATTTCGCTGGGATTGTATATTTCTATTAATTAGTATGGCATCAATTCTTCCAAGTTACTATTTTTGTAATATTTCTTTGGCGCACTGACACTAGAGTTATGAATCAGAGGATGTAAAAGAACGAAAAATATTAAATTCAATCAACTTTGCAACGAGATTTATTTGCTCCATTAGACATGTAAGCCGATGCATTAATGTTCGAGGTTATCAGTGATTTTTTTACTTTTCTTTCTTTGTAAAGTTTAGTTTGTCATCATTTTAGGGTGTAGGTATGCGAGTGAATCAAAGATCTACACCCACACCACACCCACCCACACCCTTGAAAGAATAAATCAATTTTGATTTATGTTTCATCTTGAATTTGTTCAACTGTCCGACTTGAAAGTTTATTAAATAGAAGTAAAATATTCATTTGATATAGTGATACCTTTTGAATTTCAAAATAATAATAAAATTATTTTTTTATTTTTCAAATAAATCAATATTTACATGTAGATTATAGTTTTTGTCAGTGTACAATATTTGTAAATCTCCTTCGGAGTGTTGATGAAGCCATATTAATTTACGTGCATTATGTTGTTCTATATAAAACTTCGTGAAATTGTCAAATGCTTTTTTAGGCTAAAAATGTACGATAGCATAGATAATAGTGAAAAAAATAAACATTACTTCAATTGGTATTATAATATTTGATAATGCATAAAATGGCCATAAACTTGAACTGAGAACCATTACAGAAAAAATCAACTTAAATGAAAAAAAGACATACATATGATATGCAAATTTATAAAGAGAATCAGTTTAAAATATTGATACCAATATTATCAATCTTCTCTTTTTTACAATATATTCGATATTGATCTAATAATGTTCCACTAAGACTAACATCTTGAAACATTTTTTGTAATTTTGATGTATATGCAAAACCGCACGCGTTCTGGAATAGATATTTAATAGAATTTTTTACAATAATAAATAAATTTTATTTACTATTAATCTTAAAATCATTAATTCTTCATAATCATTCGATGTACTTAATCTACCTACTAAACGTTTGGCTAGCATTTTATAATAAAATTTTTCGAAAACATCTTTATCTTTAATATAATTAAAAACTATCTAAATTAAAAAACTAAATTAAGAACAATAATAATAGAAAATCTAATACCATAATTTGATCGAATTTTTTCTCAATACTGATTCCTTTTTCAACTTTACTTCTAAAAACTTTCATTGATTACAATTTAATAGTAAATATCAAATCTAAACAAACCCTTTTCGTAAAAGTATATCAAAATATCGAGCTAATAATTCAGCTGATTTTCTTGCATTATTAGCAGCTTCTGTTATTGCATTATTATTAATAAAATTTCCACAAGCCTAAATACACAAGATAATAAATGAAATTATTTGGAAAATATTCTACTTACTTTATTAACTGAAGCAATCAAATTTTCGTCATTATTAAAAAAATTTTGTGCAACTTTAAAGAATTTTTTATGAATATCAAGAATTGTTTCAATGTGAAGTTTCGGATCCTAAAAAAAACCACAGATAAACAAGTATAATTATATGGGACAATGGTAAATTAGTTTTACATTAATTGCAGTGATACTGATTTGTTCCATAGATTGAATACCCTTTGGAAGAAAATTGTCTTCAAAAATTTTTTTCAATTGAACAGTCACATTTGGTATTTTATCAGATGATTTGAATAGACGACATGCGAAATCTATTAAAAAATAAATCATTTAAAATCGATTATATGAAATTTTCTAAATCAATTATGTTGATAAATTTTTGTCTCTATACCTGAATAATTTTCATTGTGTAAAAGTGTTTTTGCTTCAGTACAGATTGCTTCAAGTTGATCAAAAATAAATATTTGTTCAAGTTTTTTAATTAATGGTGCTAATGTTGATGAATGTAAATATGATTGTACTCGATGTAATTCTTCATCAATCCATGGTGATACCTATTAAAATTAAGATTAAATATGTTTTATCATTTTATAAATAAATATAAACTTTTTTCAAGTATTCAGACATAGAATTGTGAACAAGAAAATTAGATGCTTCCTGACGATAAAATTGTTCTGTATATTGAAGAAATGGTACTTCAAAGTAATCTTTATAAATTTTCAATGTTGGAGATGTTATTTGATCACTACTATTTGGTACAGATGAATTTTTTTCGAAGTCTAGTTCGACTAAAATTTTCCACATAAATTTCAAGAAAAATAAAAAGAATCTTGATCTTTACTATAACTTTCTACAACTGCACGAATAAATCGAGTATTATTCATTTCATTTTGACGTTCGGCTTTGATTAATTGAAGACATGCTAATGTTACTTGCTTTTGTAATGATTGAAAGATAACAAGTTGCCAAATTTTCATTGCCATCTAAAATTATGTTATAGTTTTATAATTATTTGAAAAGATAAAAATCGAACTGTACTTACGGGGAAAATTTCATAAACATCTCTTCTTTCTGAATCAGATAGCCATTGCACCCATTCTCGATTTAGATGATGGCAACAACCATTTGTTACTTTACTTGAAAGTCGATAATCTACCCAGTTTGTGACATAGAAATGAAGTCAACTTTCGCCTTGTAAATCAAAGATTTTCTACAAAGAAATATGTCATCATTAAAAAACAATAACAATAACTCAATATTAGAAATAAAATGAATTTTGAATTCCTACACTATCTATTGCAAGTCGCAATAGAATCATCAAAGATTGAGAATGAAAGAATACGACACGAAAATAGATTATATATTATTGATTGTTTACTGCGTTACCTCTTTTAGTTGCAGACTCAACATGACTTACTCATGAACTAATAAGATAATTGCTTGTGAGTAAAGAAAACTGATGAGCTACACTCAAACGAGATTGATATTTCTTCGATGACTCATAGCCAGTACTGACATAATAGTAATAAAATCTTGTTAGATTGTATAATATTTGTACATAAATTGTTTATTTTAAACTGATTCTTTCGCTTCAAGTACTACTCAAATGACATCAGTCAAGTTTGAAGGACTTGAAAATGACTAAAAATTTTTCTGATTTGTTTATTTTTAAGAAAAAATTGTTCATTAGAACAAAACTATTTACTTGAGATTATAAAATGAAACAACAAGATATCCTATCGATTTTGGATAATATCGTAGAACTATATTTATCAGGCACTAGGTAAGTTCGAAATAAAAAAAAAAACAGTTCAAATTTAGAAATATAACGTGAGCAGTGTTGATATCATGTGACTAAGAATAGTTAATAGTTGTTATTATAAAATGAAGTTACAATTCACCTTATAACTATTCTAGTATAACTCTATAGTTCGCGCTATGTAAACCAATAACAACAATATTAAAGGGTGTGGGTGTGGGTGTGAGTGTAAGTCGTTCTTCTTACACGCACACCAACATCGATATTCCACACACCCACACCACCCACCCACACCCACACCCACACCCACACCCACACCCACACCCACACGCACACCCACACCCACACCCACCCACACCCACATCCACACTCCACACCCACACACCCACACCCACACACACGCACACCCCACACCCACACAGCCACACCCACACCCACGCACACCCACACCCACACCCACACGCACACCCACACCCGCTTTAAACGATCAGCTGACAAATGATTGTTTTCCTCAACCAGGAGGCAGCATAATGTTTGTCTGTGCATATATGACACTATTGTTCAGATCAATTTTGAATTAAGAATCTTTTAGATCTTAATTGATTGAATCGAACAGGGCTAATGGCGAAAAAAAGTAGTTTTTGTAATTAAATAATCCATTTTCATCGTCATTGTCATAAGAATTTCCGTGCGTATTATCGATGCTGTAGTCTTCTAATGATGAATTATTTTCATTTTCGTGACTTAAACTACATGTTGAATCATTATTCACTATATTAGTGAATTTATAGATCATCATATATATATAGACTAAAGCTGTTCAATTCATAAATATTATGTTGCTTTAATAAATGCGATATTTTCAACAAATGTTTTGTTGTCTCGTACGTAGTCGAGATCACCTTTTCAATGTTTAATTTGTCGATATCTTCGACATTTTGATAGATTGTCAAATCTCTTTTTGTTTATATCTATAATGTGTAGGATATAACAAACGACCACTCTTATTTTTTTTCGTCATAACACTTGATTTGTTGAAACAAGGACAACTTTCAGCTGTCCAAAGAAAATCAATGCCAGTGGAATTTGCAATCGTTGAATAAACTCCAATTGAAGCTCTTGTATTTCTGAATATGAATTCAACTATTTGAGCCCTAAATAAATACGCAAATATTCAACATATGCTGAGGCAGTTATTGTCGTTTCACTAACAATATTAGTTACAATGAATAGTGTGCGCTGATTTCAATGAAATAATAGACTGGAAGCGCCAGAACGTATTTAACTTTGTTCTCCTTCTTATTATTTGTTTTTGTGCAATTTGATTTAATAAATGTATTGTGTCTTATCCATGGTCTCCAAAGACAACAAATACAATGGTCTAGGTTAAATGCAGACCACCTATTATTTTTATTGTCTTTTCAATGTATGCAATAACTGTATGTTTTAGTAATCGAAGATAAACGTATGCAGCTATGATATCATTGTTCTGTTTTAAAATGTACAAAACATCTACAGATGCTACTGTTTCCCATGGGCAATAATTCTGTTTGTCTTTCGGATAAAATCTATTTCAAAACAAAGAAAAAGAATTTTTAGTGATTACACATTCCAATAAGAATAGCATTAAAACCATCAGAAAAGGCAGACAGAGATAGCAAGCTTAAAGACTAGCAGACTGCAAATTTGAAGAGATTTCCACAGATTTTCAAACACTTTGAGAGACTTTGTGAAGCTTGAGATGACTGTATAAGATTTGATGAGACATCACAAGACTTCGACAGATTTCATGAGGTCTCAGAAAAATTTTAAGACTGCAAAAGTGAAGTCTCTGTTATTGCCCACACGAACAAAGTAGTATCAGCAAAAGTGTGTTTGTTTTTGATGCTTCAACGGATACAGTGAAAGAGGCCGAGATGTTCGTATATGATCAAACCTACCGAAAAAAAAATTCTTATTTGCTTTTTACAACATTCATCATCAATATAATTCCAACATTTTAAAATTTCAGCTGATCTGTATCAGTTATTCACACCATATGTTTATAGTAAAAATTAAGCTGATGAATTTGGATGATTTGATGGAGCTGGTTAGAGCATATGAACATTTAGTATTATTCTTTTATCGTTAGAAGCAAATCAGATTCTTAATCATTCTAATGAATCTATTTGGATATGGTTAACAGATGGTACCTTATTTGTTAAAGGAGCAGAAAATCCAATGAATAAATTTCTGTGTTCGTTGTATTTGATTTTTCGAACAAATTTTGTGCAATTTTAGAAGCAGCATTTTTTATTAATTAAATCTAGATGTTGCTTAAATTCATAAAATCGAAACTCAGCATCAGTTATTCTAAGACTTATGCCCAAGATTATATTATTCAAGGTTGTTAAACTGAGTAACGCTCCAGTAATATGTAATCGAACGAATCTATATGCCAATTTGCTATCTAATAAAAATAAACAAATAGCAAAATGTTTGACAAAATCATCGTATTGGTATTGGTTGTTTCATTTTGATAAATTATTTGTTATATTATCAATAAAGGAGAATAGAAATGTTCCATCAAAAATTTTGTTTTCTTGTTGTTGCTAATTATATCAAGAAAATGATGATTTCAATAATGGATTAAGATTTATCAAGCCATATAATCTATTATCACTAATGTTGTCGTCAACTGTTCTTGCTTGTTGTTCCATGTATTTTTATTTTTATTTAAAAATATTCATAAGATATTTCAAACTACTTTCTATACCAATTGTAATGATAAAATCTTCGTTTGATAATCTGAAACATAATCGTTCTTTCATTGATAATAAATGGGGACAATTCACTTGAAATGTAGTCGATGCATGTTTTGGATTAATAAATGACTGTTGAATTGATCGATTGCATTTTTATTCTTTCAAGAAATATTTTTTCTCACTAAAGTATATATCAATTGAAAAAAAATGATCTCCACAATATGTTAAAACAGCATGAGGTAAAACCTACAGATCATGTGCTCGGTCATTCTCACCCATATCAAAGAAAATAATGCACTTTACTCTACAGCACTATAGAAAGGAGAATGTATGCCTAAATACTTTTTGAAAATAGGCATGGGTACCAACAGAACGAGAGCTACAGAATGAAAGTCAAGCTCAAGTGTTTGATTTTGATTTTGCTCTAATTAAATTTGCTTTTTTTTATCTATGGATAATTATTTTCTTATCTAAGTAGCATTGCTAAGTGTCGAGTACTATGAAAGCCGTAAAAGAGTCGTCTACGAAACAAAGTTATTAATTCTTTTGAAAAAAAATTTGATGTCTCTGAATCAATCTTGTCTTATCATTTATCTCAATTTTTCATTATTGAATTCATTTCACACGTTCTCAAATATATGATTCATACAAGATGAGCCATCGATATCTCTACCCCCAAAAAACCTGAAATATCTCCAGTCTGTTCGAAAGTATTGAGCTGATTTTTCTATAAATGATTAGTGAGCGTTCAAAGTTTCTTTCAAAAGAAAACCATCAATGAGCACTGTTTTCAATTGTCGACATTCAATGCAATACGGTATCGTAACATTTTATATTGATATTAAATAACATAAATAGATGCATTTAAATATGAGTTCCTTTTCCGACGGATATACTCTATAGTACAGTTTGGTGATTCCAAAAAGTATCCGAAACCGCAGTTTCAATCACTAAAAATGAGGAAAAAAGCGATTTCGGCTCGGTTTCCAAGATATTACGTGAAAACAAAAGCCGTTAAAACCACCAGATAGATACACAAATTTTGAATCTATTTTTGGGAAATTTTCACTCTTTAATTGTTTAGATAGAAGATGCCACATATTTCAGTACTTCAACAGTACTATCACAGCTATGTAAATGTATCACTTTGACTTTTTTCGTTGATATTCGAACCTGGTAAAGGCCAAAACACGTATTGAAGTGAATGTCAAGAATTGAAAGTAGTGCTTCGTTAATGATTTTCTTATTCGAAAAAAACTTTGAATACTTTTCTATCATTGATAAAAAAAATCAATACAATACGTTCAAGTCGAACAAAGATAATTGATATTGTTATTGTAGCACTATTTATGATCTGTCCTGCATAAACAATTTTAAAAACATTAGAATAATATAATACAAGATCTAGTTAGATTTCATTCTTTAAAAAGATTGTAATAGAACAAACAATAATCAGTTAAATATTTTGATTATTTTGTATATGAATACAAAAGCATTACAATTGTGAGTACATGTCATTGGTCTGCAAACTACTGTCATCTATAGATTGAATATAATTAATCAAAGATTTTTATCCAATCGGTTCAATGAAAGAACTGGACATTGACTTATCTTATTTCGTACATTTAAATCTTTGAAAATGGCTTCGAATTCAACAGACCCATCGGCAACAGGTTAATTAAACTTTACTTTGAAAATATTCCTCAACTAGAAAAAAACAAAATCTTCTTTAGCTGATGATGATGAATATCAAGCTCGATATGAAGATGAAGAAGATGATGATGAAAGAACTATTGAAGAAGAAGAACAGCTAGGTAGTGATAATGAACAAAATGAATTAGATAATTTACAAGCCGTAAAAACCTTTTTTTTAAAGTTTTTTTAAATTATTCTATTTTGTTATGTATTTGTTTAGGATGCAAATATGCCATTAGATGAATTACTTAAATTATATAGCCAAAATTCATCACTTATTCATAATCAACCACAAGAAGAAGATGACAATGAAGTGACATTATTCTTGAGAATATTTTTTTTTTATTTAACGTTTATATTTTAGTCGAATAGTTCTTTTGAAGATCATAATGAAAATGATCATCGACCCGATTTTCATCATTTACTTCAAGTTAATGGTCAGTTATTACCTGAAGATGATGATGATGATGATACAGATGATTCATTCGAGCCTGGAATTGTCAAGGTTTGAATTTTATGACAAGATTTTATACTCAATTTTTATCAATTACTTATTTAGTTGATTCATGTTGGTAATGAATATCAAGTACAAGTTGAACCACAAGCGGAATTTAATTCAACAAATGGACAATATGATGATAGAGAAGGTATGACGAATAGTCAATAATTAATTACAGTCAAAAACGTTCTCCTCTGTTGTTTGCTTGATTGAAACACATTTTTCTGGCAGAAAATATTATTTCGTCTATCAATGATGCTGTTGTTGTTAGTGAGAACTTTAAAAATATGCTTCTAGCATCCAATTTGCAAGATAAGTTCATTATTTTTTTTTCTACAGATCAGTCATGGTGTATTTTTTGACCTGCGTTTATGGGAAATAGTCGAGATCTTTATGTGTGCACCTTGTTGCAACAGGCAGTTCTCTTGTTGACTTCTGATGCTTGAAAGGTAGGCATCATTTTACCAGTGCGATATCCACTTTTGTTTGAACAAGGCGCGGACGGTCAGAATGGTACAACAAAACTGATAGAGACCGTGCTATTGCTAATTCTTATCCGCAAATTGAATGTTCGCATTGAAATCATTCCATACATATCACGAAAGATTTTTGCAGATCTATCACTATTTTCATTTTGTTTCAAATATATCTATAATATATTTTTGATTGTATCATATATAGTTTTGTAAAGAGTTTTAAGCACTATCTTTTAATTAAAAAGAAGTGTTTAAATCAAGCAAAACATAGGAGAAATTTTGAAAATATTAGTCATTCAATTATTGATGGCCATCTATTTTCAAAATATATATCAGAAAAAGTATACATCAGTTCTAGTCAGACTATCACTCGGCCGGAATAGTATCCAATCGGACAGGTACTATTAATCAGTTCAACTAATGGGCTGCTAACCGGCCAGATTGAGACTGATGCATGTCTATTTAAAAGCTGATGGTTTACACAACCACCAGTATATCGTGGTACCTATAAGTGTCGACAATATACCGACAGTAGTTTTCTGGTTGACAATCTACTGTCGGTATAGCGCATATTATCCTGAATGATCCACTGGCAGTTTTTGTCCAGTTTGAATTACATGTATTGTTTCTCTTCAATTATAAAGAAAGATTAAGTTATCAGTGTGTAGGTTAGCACAAGAAATTAAATAAACTTCTAAGCCAATTTAAATAGCTATTAGCACATTCTAATAAGTTTACACTTCTGAGAGCAATCATTCTGACCGTCGGAAACAGCGTATTACTACAGTAGTTTTTACAGTAATCCTTCAATCTGTTGTAAGAGCTTAAAGAAAACAGTGCTGTAAAGACACCAACTAATATCTTTTACGGTGCTGTTTTCCTAGACCTGGGTTATTTCACATAGATTTTATTCTTCCGAATATTGTATTTCTACTTCACATGTTTTTCACAATAGGCTTTTAGTATCTTAATTAGAATTATGAACTCAAATTTTTATCAAATTTTTTGTTCGCTTGATTAAGAATTGTTTTTAATTTGCTTCATCTATTTAAAAATATTTTTAATTCTTTAGTACCTGTTGATGAACTTCTTTGGTCTCCATCGTCTGTGAATAATGATGATTATGAAAAAATAGATGAATATCTAAAAACAATTCGTAATGAATGTTGGTACATTAATTATTTTTCTTTTATCATATATTTTATTTAATTCTTTTTCATAAAGATTCATTCGCTGATGATGAAATATCACTTCAGACTCTATTCAGCTGTCAAATGAATACAGAATTAGCACTCATTAAATTTCGTCAATTACCAGTGAAAACAATTTGTATGCATTTAATCCTTTAGTTTATTATCATTTGAAATAATATGTCTTAGATTCATATCCTGAATGGTCACACGATGAAATTCAACATCTTGAAGAAGGTTTACATGAATACGGAAAGAATTTTTTCAAAATATCTCTATATAAAGTAATAATCGTGTTTTCTTCCAATGATAATAACAAATTTTATTGTATTTTTCTTCATATTTCTAGTGTTCAAATCGAAGTGTTCGTGAAATAATTCATTGGTATTATCAATGGAAAAAAAGTGAACGGTATCAATTATATATTGAAGAGCAGCAACGTCTTAATGCAATCATTTCTGTCACGTATGTTTTCATTTCTATTGGCTATATATATAAATCTTTCATATAGTTTATCAAAAATGTATTAGTAACTTATTCAGATTAGATATATAATGAAGAACAAAAGTTTAGAGCAGTCGTATTTTTTGAATTTCCTACTCAATGTTTCATTTAATTCATCATTATATCAATATATTTCTCTTTCAAAAAAATTCACTTGTCTTGCTTAACAACCAAAATATTTATCTAAACTGCATTAACTACGTTATGAAGCAAACTAGAGATGGATTACTTCGACGCAGGAGCGAGAAAATGTAAGACTTCCAAACAGACAATATGCCAGAATTGCGATTCTCATTTGAGCATTTCCGTTTACATTCAGAAAACACAAAAAACAATTATTCTTTTTATAAAACATGCGAAGTGATGCTTAAAAAAAGTAAGTCGTTTATCTGGAAAGCGCCCTAAAATTTTTCTGACAATATTTTGGACACACAACATATATAAAAGAAGTCATTTTTTTATCTGCAAAACATGGCGAAAATTTTTTTTTAAATTTTCCAGCTGCAAATATTGTCTTTTTAAGCATAGCAATGTATCTCTTATAATGAAAGTAGCTGGTGTTGCTTTTTTCTGAATGGAAGCGAAAATGTTCCAACGGGAACCGCGATTAAAATGTTTGAACGTGTTTATTCTTCGAAATGGAACTTAATCGTCATTGGTTAGTACAAAAGCTTGTGTGTGAGCAAACGAAAAGACAGTAGGTTTTTCAAAAAATTAGCCATCTTTTATTGTCGATAAAGCTAACGAGAGAGGACTACTGTAACTGTAACTTGCCGTTTGAGCTCATATTGAGCCTGCAAGAAAGTCTCAATAAGACTAGAGAAGTCTAAATGAATTCGCGCTCCTGGACGTTTGCTGATGAGTTATGTTCATTTTACTGGATTTCAAACTTAAGTTCTGCGCATAGATAAGTCTAATAATCTTTGAAATATTTTGTAAATTTCAGCCGAAAATAATATTGCTTTACCAAGATATTGAATTTCCAAATAAACTCTATTTTCATGATATGTCTTGTGGCAAGCGATCATTTGTTGGAAACTCAATTTCTCGAGAAATAAACATTTTTTTCGGCTGAAACTTTCAAGATATTAAAAGTTTCATTGGATCTATTATGAGTCGAATTACAGGATAACGATTAAAACTTGGTTGTAGAGATCCATGGGCACGAACCTTCTTAAGCTTTCTCTAGTCTTATCGAAATCTCCTTGTGAACTGCAGTGAATAAAGACCAAAACTCTCCATTTCTCAACCGAACTATACTCATTTCTGCTCAATTTAACACTAAATAGTTAAAACAATACATCCGATTGAACGAAGTGATAGCAAGCATCTGTAGTTTGACCAGAAAAGTTAGAATCAAAACAATGTTGTGTATCTTAATTGGAAATGATCTATTGAATGCCGGAAATTATATCAGTAGTTTGTGGACATAATCTACCAACTAGATGAGTAAATAAAGACTGTCTGATATTCGAGACCTTGCTATCATTATAAAAAGACCCAATCAAATATTATTTGTATCTATCATCAAATTCTATAAAAATTATTTCATATTCATAAAAAATCTAATGAATTGAAATCCTCTTATCTTTTTTATTAAGATTTCATTTAATAAGTTGTTAGCTTTGATTTCATCGAATATCAGATTAGTTTGTTTCATTCTATTACAAATTAGTTTTATTTTCATATCTACTGTCTATTTCAAAATCTAATGTACTTTACTGTTTTTTAAATAATTTTTGATATAAACATCATAGACATCTGCGGTTGTCACCATTCAAGAGAGAAGACTCGAAACTATCGAACAGAAATTTGATTCATTAGTAGTATACCAATCAGATAAGCTCTTAGTAGAAATTTTCGAAAACAATATTTTGAAGCTAGTTAATTCACTTCTCATTTAGACTTTTGATAGGGCTAATCAATAGAAAAAAATTCTTCTCTTCCGATCAGTACTGGGCCAACATTCATTGCTTGTTCTATTTGTTTGAGAGTTATAAGACTTTTTCTGAGACTCCCAATTTCAGGCAATTGACCAGTGATCACGTGGAAAAGTGACTAACGAGGGAACATTCCCAACTGATCCGCACCGTTCGAGTTCACATTTTGTGGATGGCTAGGCTTCATTATGTATATGAACTACCTAAAAGCGTTCATGCCATTGCTGCATGGTTTCAAAGTTATGAGCGAAACAAGTCATTTAATAGATGGTGCTACCATTAATGTGATATTTTTTTGTTGTTGTCATATATTAGCTACGGTGTAGATTTTTATACCTTTTTTGCTTGAACTCAATGAGATAAGCTAGCAGTGAAAAATTGAAGAAAAAAACTATGCCATAGCTAAGATACGGGGAGAACAAAAATATAGCACATAGATAGTGGCACTGTCTATCAAATTGGTTGTTTCGCTCATAACTCTAAAACCAAGCAGCAATGGCACGGATGCTTTTAAGTAATTCATATACATAATGAAGCCTAGCCACCAACAAAATGTGAACTCGAACGACGAAGATCAGTTGGGAATGTTCCCTCGTAAGGAGAAGTAATTCATCGTGCTTAGTCGAATAATGATATTTGTTTTCCCAGGTCGATCGTTCCAGCAACCCGATACGGCAGGAATACTGCTTCCATGTTGCGGCGATTTCCGGTGTTTTCCTGCCGGAATAGGGTCATACTTTTCGACCTGGGCATGACTCTATAATCTCAATATGTTCGAAATGTCAACTTTTCTATTACATGGAGACTGACTATGGAATGTCAGAAGTGTTGAGATAACAGAGTCAAATCATTTCGAACTTAAAAACTCATCACCATTTGACTCACGTGAGCACGGTGAATTATTTCTGCTTTTCTGAGTGATTGCAAGTTAATTAGCTAAAATTGGTGGTTTCAAGAAAAATCTTATAAATTTAGAAGGGAACCAGCTAGGAATGTCGATCTTACGTAGACCGGAGGAGAACAGTTTTTTTTATTGAGTAGTCCTATGAAAAGACTTAACCAAAAGGGACATAGCTTTAGAATGTCATTTTCGAAAATCTTCGCCAGAAAGTCACCTGAGTGATCAATTGAAGAGCAATCAAATTTCAATATACATCAATAGTTTCGGATCTTCTCATTCGAATGGTGAAAATTGCAGGTTTCTATGATGCTTCTATCAAAAATTATTCAAACACCAATGGATCACATTATATTTTGAAATGAATAATAACTTCTTTCAATATAAATCTATTTCTATTCAAGCTATACTATAACAAACTAATGAAATATTTTGTTTAGGGATATGATTGAAAAATTAATCGAAGAACAAGAACAACAACTATGTACAGCAGTTAGTGTTAAAGATTCAACAAATTCCTCGTCAATGCTTTCGAATGATCTTAAACGAAATTCTTCAATTTCAATTATAACTATTCATCAACAAGAAACCACAACAACCAAACGTTCATTTGATCAAGTTGAGAATGATATTGAGCCACCATCAAAAAAGTCTTCACTTAATACCAATAATTCACCAACGACAACTGTCGTTTAGAAAGAAAATAAAACATTAAATCGTTGCATTCTTTTTTTCTTATTTGTTTGTTTGTTTGCTTCTCTTTCTTTTATGAGTATGTATTTATATAAATATATATATATTAGTGTTTGTTGTTATTGTTGTATTCTTCATTGATTATTACATATACATAAAAGCAAAATTTTGAAATATTTAGATTTGTTAAAAAGAAAACAAATCAAATGGCTTTATGGCTTACATCATCACAATTAGGTATTCGTCGTGAGATACAAATAACTAATTTTTATACGAATCAAAAATTTACAGTAAGAATTAATGTTTTTTTTTTTTGTTCTCTGGTTTATTGATATTTTTCTTAAGGAATATACAATTGAAATTCGTCTTGATGATGTACAATGGTATGTAAAAAAACGTTATAGTGAATTTGCTGAATTTCATGAAGAATTAATAAAACAAATTCCAACAATTGATGCAAAAAGTTTACCACCAAAAAAATTATTAAATAACAATTCACCAGATTTTATTCATCGAAGACGTTTAGCATTAGATAATTATTTAAAATATTTATTTCAATTTTTTACTATGAATTCAATGCAATTACCTGAATGTTTTGTTAAATTTCTAGATTTTCATCTTTATGTAAATAGATAAGATTTTATTTCATTTTGCTTTTTTGTGTTAAGAGTTTCCTTTTTATTTTTCTCTAATAGGAAGTTCATGGCATTGTAAGAAAATTAGCGGAAGAATTATTTTTAAATGGTGACAAAATTTTATCAGCATCTGGAAAAAAAGTTTTTTCTATAAGTCCACTTCAAATGCATGCAATAACCCGGCGTATCAAATTGGCTGAACCACCTTGTGGTAAATAAAAAAAGGAAAAGATAACTTAAAGAAAGGGTAACAATGAGTGACAAAAATTTTGTTTGATAAGGAAAAAAGATTTATTCTCGTGTATTTCTTCTTCTATTTGTCAATAGAAAACTTTCAATTATTGAATTTTGTCATACATGAAACATTTTTACAGAGTAATGGGTTGTTTGAAGATTATGTAAGCAGTTTGTTTTTTGTCATTTTAGACTAACTTTGTGATAATCTCGGCGCTCTGATCATGTGACCTCAAGCGACCCCCTCCCTAATACAAATGTGTGAGACTAGGATCACAAGAAAGAGTAGTTGCCGAGATAGAAACCGAAGCTACGAGAAAAAAAATGTTCTAACTGAAACTAAAAATGATAGTTAATTATTCTATGGCTCTCAATGGGTTATCTTATCAACTGTATTAATCAGAACATAATTTAAAAGAGAAGACTTAAGAAAAACGCTAGTCGTCGACTAGATAATTCAAAAAATGAGTATTGAAGGAATTCTTCAATGTAATACGGATAAATTATGGAATAATTTTTTCCGAATCGGTAACCAGATTAGATTAACCTGGACTCTGAGAGGAATCGATAGACAAAAGTTTATCGGGACTGGAATAAAAAAAAAAACTTGGTCTCACACATCTTAACTTCTTAATCACGTCATGTCGAACCGTCCTCTTCTCTCCAATAGTTTCCTTTTAGTTTACTAAAAATATCCATTTCTTTGCAAAAAAGTCCGCAAATTTTTTGAGTAGGCGCATTTCTTAGGGGAACTAGGTTATTGTTTTTATGTTTAGTGTCTCAAATACATCTAAAGTAGTAAGGACATATAATTTTTGAAGTTCGTCACAAAATCGAATTCTTCGTTAATTGGTGTGATCGTGTTCTTCTCTACGTAGACTTGGTCATGAAGCTTGAAATGGTAGCTGTCTAATCAGATCTTATAGAAATTGGAAAGCAAATATATTCTACTAGTCTCATCTTTCAAGCTTGCAATGATAGTGACGTAACCAGGAGACCGTGGATAGTAGATCCTGTCAAGTTGGTCCCGAAAATTTCGGACCTAGTGAGCTCTAGCCGTCTCCGAACTATACAGTGTAAGTTAGTCATCGAAAATAGAAAGTCTGGAAAGAAATATCTCTTATATTTAGAATGGCTCCTCAATCCTGATTAGAAAATTTCACTGAAAGTATCAAAGTACAGTTTTACCAAATCCAAAAAATTTTGATGAACCGGGTCCGAAAATTTTGGATCCGACGAACTCTATAAGGCAGTGTCCTAAAATGTTGGAGAAAACCCATGAAATATAGTGTAAATAGTAGTAGGACGATGTCCGGCCTAGTCCATCCTTGATTACGTCACTACATAATGCGCTTAACTTTTTGGTATGTTTTTTCGAAAGTTTATATCGAAAAACAATTTTGTGATGAAAATTAGAGATTATTGCCTAGGAAATGGAACTTTTTTATGTAAATAATTAATTTTTTACAAGTAACCACTAGATAGTATTGCTCTCATCTGATCACCTGTGACATTTTTGGGACCCTTTTCTCCCTAACTGATCACGTGCTTTCTGAACAATTCCTCAGGATAAGAATAAGACAGACCAAATGGTTTATTTCCAGCATTTTGTATTTACTGATATACAAATAATCACTTATGAATATGAAACTTTTACTTTATTATCTGATATGAAAAAACTAGATGAAAGTTGATATCGAAATTGAAAAGAAGAAATGCATCTTGACCATACATCGCTTCATACATTAATCTATCAAAACATAATGAAAGTTTTGTTCTTATCTAGAAGATGTTTTACGAATATTTTCAACAATATTCCGTTCTTCTGTTAAACTATAATATCTCTCAAGCAGAGTCGATCTGAAAACTCCTCTAGAGAACTTGTTTTCTCTTTTGTATTGAGTTTGAATTAAATGACAGCAATACAAATTAAGAACAAACATTGAAAAGCTCTTCTTTTTTTTTTGACCATTCGAAAGTAATAAGTGAAAATAAAAAAAATAGTTTCAAAATGATGTCTGTACAATATTTTGTTTGTGTATTGCGATTGAAAAATGCTTTTTTAATATATCAATTTTGTAGAACAAAGTTTACTATAAAAAGATATCTTAGCTAGTCTTCTTTCATATCTGCTCCTAAAAATTAAAAATTTGTTACCTTTCAAAGGACAAATTTCAAAAAATCGATTTTGTGTTTTGTACATGCGTTTATATGTGAAAATAAGTTTTTAATAAAACGTGCATAGCTTCTGATGGTTTTTAAATCTCTAACTTATTGTATTAATTTATTTTATAGAAAATACGATGCTCTACAAGAATGCCTAATTAAAACTATTCAAAAGTTTAATCTAAAAAAACTACAAATTGCGCAAAAAAGAATAATAACAATATTGTTTTATGTCAACAACATTTTCCGCCCTTGGAAAAATTACACTCATAATTATCACCTATACATTAGAAGAAAATTCTGAAGACATACTCAGACAGAGTGCAAAATCACAATTCTAATGAATTCTGTTTAACTTTCACAAGAAGTTTTTACGAGTAGATAATTAGATCAGTCGATTGTAAAATTCTTTCCCTGTATGAAAAAATGTTTTACCCAACATAAAGTCATGCATATCAAGGAGCAATGAGAAAGGAAAACAAAAGCATATATCTATTATTCACTGTTGTTACACTCATATTTCAATTCAAGCATAAATCGCTTCTTTGCCGACCGTTTTGCCAGAAAAATAACGAATAAAGCATTTCGTCTGAAATCCAGTACTCATGTTACAGAGTAGCTCGCACGATGCCCGATTGATTGTTAGGACATCGGCAATTTTTTGCCGCTATTGACAAATACCGCCAGTAGAGCACACATCATATTAAATAGTAGGGAGTAGCGGGTCCATGTTTTTATGGACCCGGACCCGGTCAGGTTCAGACCCGGGTCCAGACCCGTTAAGTGTTTCGCCAATATCTAGCACCGTCTGTATATATGAACAAGGGAAGACTCATGGTTTTAGCTAATTATTGGCTATTCTCAGAGGAAAAATTTATGTACAGGTATTTCCTGTTGTTCACTTGTTCATCATGCAACGTGATGCTTAATAATTAAGATTTTATTGTTTAACTGAAAAAAACATTATGCTAACCGAAAAGGAAATTAAAGAATTAATTGATAATCAAAACTGATCATTGAAAATTCTCAAACCAACAGTAACTTATTAATATTCGTCTACTTTTTTTTCATTTTTCTTGTTTTTTTCAACTTCATTTGTTATTTGTATTTAAAATGACTTTTTAATTACAAAATTAAAAATAGCCAAGAAATTTTGAAACAGAATACAGAAAATATTATACGTTGATCTGAACTCTCCAGTACTTATATTCGCAGTTGAATGCTAGCCGGGTCTGAAAATAAATCACATATGGATCCGGACCCAGGCCCGGACCCGGGTGATATCAAATTTCTAGACCCGGACCCGGGTGGCATTAATTTTCTGGACACGGACCCGCTACTCTCTATAAGCGGTAATTAATTCACAAAATAATTCATCTGACTATCTCATTACCTCGTTGCTCGTTCACAAAGTCGGTCCTCCACAATTCTACTGTATCTTGTGCCGAACAGTCATAGATTTAAATGTTCTCTACATAACTTTGGACGTAAATTAATTATTTGTGTTAGAGTTTACATGAAGCTTTTAATCAAATGTAAATTGTACAGTTAGGACCTTTCAGTGCGATTCCTATTTCTGTTTGACAGATGACACTAGGTTCAGGCAATCTGTTAGATTAATACGATATGATTAAGGAGAAAACATATATTTTTCAATTTTAAGTGAAACAATTATTACTTAGGAAAGTTCCAAAAGACTCATCTCTATTCTTTCTTTAATTCTTCAGTTCTTTAAACTATTCCATATGCTGTATTTATACTTAATACAATAATTTGTTCATAATAGACGCATCTAATATTTGTCAAAACTGAAAAGTAATGAATAATATCCTGGTAAGAATTGTTCAAAAAAATATTATAGTCGGAAGGATATAAACGAAAGGACTTGTTTTCAATAAATAGAATATCTCCATTAATTATTAACCTTAAAATTTGATGCATCTAAATTATAATTAATTGCCACATAAATAACAAGAATTCCAAATATAAGTAAAAGTGTTCCATAATAAAATAAATTTGATCTCAAAGCATATCGAATCTTCCCTTTTAGATAAAATTCACCTGAAAAGAAAAATTTGCCAAATAAATTAAATAAAAATATGTATAGTATAAAAAAGCAAGCTAACCTGTTTGACATATTGATTGCATAAATGGTAAAACAAGCCTGAAGCAAAAAATTACAATAAACTAGCAATTGGTTTTTATTTCTATTTTCTATTACCAAGTAAGAAATTGTGATGTCCAATAAATGATACGCCATAAAACTTCATAAGATTTTGAATCTACAAAAGACCATGGCCGAGGACATGAATCTTCGACTGAATTACTCTATAAACATTTTTTATAAACAATACCAAAGAAAACAATATAATAAAAATTTTTACTTGATTCAAATTATCAGTAATAATCGTCGATATCGTTGCTGATTTAGACGTAACACATTCCCGATAAGCAGCCTGCATAAAAAAATTAAAAACTTTTATTAATTATTTTATTGATGTGAGAAGCTAGCACGACGGATTTAGGCCAGTTCAGAATTGTTAACGTTAGAGCTTACGGAAACGAGAGCTAGATGAAAGTATGCGGCAACATATATCGAGACATCGGGATTCCCGAATTTCGCCAATAAGACTTTCGCCAACAGGACATTCGCCAATGGCGAAAGTCCACTGTAATTTCGCCAATATGCCCCGGTGACTTTCGCCAATTGTCGAGAGTCCACTGTACTTTCGCCAATATACCCTGGTGACTTTCGCCAATTGGCGAGAGTTCACTGGACTTTCGCCAATATACCCCGGTGACTTTCGCCAATTGGCGAGAGTCCACTGTACTTTCACCAATATACCCTGGTGACTTTTTTCAATTGGTGAGAGTCCACTATATTTTGAGCAATACACTTCCAGGACATTCGCCAATTGGCGAGAGTCCACTAGACGTTCGCCAATATAACCTGGTGACTTTCGCCAACTGGCGAGAGTCCACTGGACTTTCGCCAATACACCACTGGACTTCCGCCATTGGCGAATGTCCAATTGGCAAAAGTCTTATTGGCGAAATTCGGGTAAGCCGAGACATCCTCACTAGAGATGGAATCAATTCACTTTATCTTTTGAAACCAAATTGAATCGATTCTAGCTCTGATCTGTAAAGCCCAAGTGTAAAGCATTTCTTGATCGACATAAATCCGTCGTTATAGCTTCACATCGATAATTATCTATTAATAAATAAATATTTACTAGTGAAATATCCAATGGTAGAAGAAACACAAAAAGAACTGAAAAAGCCCATGAAATATAAACAGCTACAGTTGTAAGTGGATGTTGTCGACGATAATTTCCACAACGATAGAGAAAAATAAGTGTTATTAAAAATGAGAAGATAACATCAAATATGAGTGCAACACTTGACATAATTAAACAAAAGCAATATTTTGTTCTTTTTGTTTTTATTCTTTTATCTAAAAAAAACATTAATTTTCTCCTTCATGTAAATTCGGCAAAGGGATTTTTGAAAGAAGAATACAAATAGCTGGAATATCTTTATTCACTTTTAATGTATCTAATTCAACATTTAAATTAACTGGTTGCCAGATTTGTTCAATACGTTTATAACCAATTTGAACATACTCATAGAAATTTATTGTTGAACGCCGTTTCATCATTTCAGCACATGCTATTGCTTTTGATATGCCATCACCGAATGCATTCCATGTTACTTGTTCAATATTTGGTGAATTTTGATCAGATGAAAATAATTTTCGTACTGCAAATTGAACTAAATTTTTTGTTTTCGAACCGGATCGAACTTGCATGTGAAGACAAGATGGATGAAGACTATATGGTAAAGATAATGACACTGTTGGATTATCATTACGAGTGTCAGTTGGAGTATATTGTTCAATAGCTGCATCCATAATCAGATTTTATCTGAAAGATAAATAAGAAGAAATTCTATGTATATATAAAATTTAAAAAAAAAACTAATATATTCTGGTAGATTTCTTTTATTTCAAACTGTGAATATCTGACAAATTATCTTAACAAAATGTTTAATCAATTGAATTATCTGAAAGCCAAAAATAAATTGTTTTTTCACAAAAAAAAAATAAACAAAACTATTGCATTAATCATATCTAACCTAAATAGACTCAATATTGTTTAACAATAAGATAGACAAAAAGAAAGTGAATTAAACTTGATTAATATCATAATTTTCAAATGGTTGTATGTCAAATTTAGCAATTGAAATAAGTAACCAATGAATATTAACACATCTGACATTAAATTGTTGACATGTATCTAAAAGTGCTTTACGTTTCTTTTCTCCACCAGAAAATCCATTAATACCAAGAACAAGAATCATTTGTCGATCTTTATCAATTGTTTTTATTTCACTAAAATTTCGAACTAATTTTGCTCCACATAATTCAACTAATTCTTGAACTTGTTCAATTGTTTGTAATGGTGCACAATCATTTGATGTACAACGTAAACATATTGAATATTTATCAAGTAAATATGAAGGTGTTAAACGTGATCGACGCATTCCACCATGATCAGAACCTAAACTTGTATCACCACGAATTTCATATGGACGTTCATCAACAATTGTTTCTTGAGATAAACATTCATTTAACCAACGATATGAAACAATAAATAAATGACGAGCTATTCCTTGAATTATTTTTCCAGTTAATGGACAAACAAGAGGAAAATTTTCATTAACAATAATATGAGTTGCCGATGAATCAACTGTTGAACTTGTTGATACACCAAAACGACTGATAAATAAACGAAATTGAGACTAAAAAGAAAAAGAAAAATGTCAACAAAACAAATGGGAAATGATTTGGTTTTTTTTGTTAATATACTTTTTGATTTTCATCGAGTGATGATGTTGTTAAAACTAAATGTCGACCAGTTGAACATGTATCAGCAGTTGATGGAATTAAAAGAGTTGATGTATGATCAATTATTGTAGTTGTATCGAGTTTTTCAATTGAAGATATGTCATCAATTGATTGTGGATTTCTTTCTATTGTTATTGTTGTTGAAACTATATTTTCTATTGGATTAACAGTAACATCTGAAGGTATAGTTTCATTTTGTTCTTGCGGAATTTCAATATTCTCTTTGGTTTGATTATCTAATTCTGTTGTTGTCTAAAAGACAATAAAAGAAAAAGAAAACTAAAAAAAAGTATACGTTATTATCTGAAGATGTGGCTGTCAGTGGATTGTAGGTAGATGTACGAGTGTGAGGATTAGGCTATCCTTAACATCCATCCTCACTCTTGATTGGTCATAATAGTGCTCACATTAGAGAGATTTTACTGTATTCTAAAAATAGTTTCGATTTTCATTATTGTGACTCTATTAAACTAGAACTATTCTTAATAATGAGATTAATTAAGTATCA
Organism: Rotaria sp. Silwood2; assembly: GCA_905329745.1. Taxonomy (NCBI): domain Eukaryota; kingdom Metazoa; phylum Rotifera; class Eurotatoria; order Philodinida; family Philodinidae; genus Rotaria; species Rotaria sp. Silwood2. The sequence goes on from CAJNSZ010000045.1 coordinate 217,465, forward strand.
GTGTTACATTTGTGAACAGTGACATTTCATAAGTTTTGTAATGCTCTTTAAAAAAAGCTGCTATCATCGTCAAACTGGTACTGCAAGACTCATTTCTGCTGTGAACAGTATGTCAATCTGTCTGTGAAATAGCTCTGTTTGAGATAATATTTAATTACCTATTAAAGATAAGAAAGATTCCTAGTTGTAGCTCGATTATTTCTTAGAATTCCTTTCATAATGTTATTTGCAGAGTCGATGTAACTTTTGTGTAATATTTTTGTCGATTTTTTTCCCTCTAATGTTACGTCTTCTATTATTGATGTACGGAACTCTCAGCTAAGGATATCAGTTGAAAAATCAAATGTGACAGTTTTTGGTTTTATATTTCCGTTTCTTTTAAATAATAGAATGTAATGAAAATAATTCATTGTAGAAGAACTGTCTACATATATATTGAAGAGTGATTATCGTTTCAAGTATATAAAACCTACCAATTTTGGTTTCAGTTATAATTCTTTCTATAGGATGAAAAATAAAATTTAAAATAGCGGTTGTCTAAACCTTTTCTTCTTTCTCATAGAAGACACTGTGTCTTTTATTATGTTCAAGTATAGAAATTTTTCTGAGAAATCTTCTATTGTCTGTCATACATTTTCATAATCTTTAATTAAAAAATCTCTGAAGACGCCAAAAGGATTGTGACAATTTTGAAGTAAATATACTTAGTAAAGTTGCAATTTTTCGAGAAATTGATTAATTAAGAGGAATTTTTCATTACGTTCTATGCATCGTTCCTCCAACAAGGATTTAATTAGGTGGCATTGAGATTTGAAATAAATGTGTGTCATAAATAACATTCATAATTTGAAATTCAAGTAAATTCTTTTTTTGTTAAGCTTATCAATATTTTATTTTTTTGTCAGCATATGTAGTGACATATTCATGAGGAAAAATTTTGATTTATACACGACAAATCTAAACCAAACAACTTTTCTCAATGCTTTCATTGGTGAATTCTACCACATAACTGAACGACTATTCCAGAGGCGCAGAATCTGCCATGACAACGAAAAGCTTCCTCAAAAACGGAAATCAATTCTTTAACAAATGTCCTATTACCTAAAGGAACGATCAATCGAATTCTCTTTTTCACTATCACATTAAAAGAAAGCGTACGACATATCAATTTATTGAACGTACAGAGTAATGATATATGAAATTCTAATCTTTATTCGTCGACAATAAATAGTAGCAGCTGTTCGATACTTTCTATCAAGAAATAAATCACAAAAAAAAGCTATTTACGAAGCATATGCTCTTATTGCTACAATAGAAACATTTTTTATTGGAAGTCTCCATATGCAAAACACATAAGTAGATTCCGTACGTCTACTGCATCGAATGTTAAAAGTTTCTTTTTTCGATGATAAACTTTTTTTCTATTCTGAGAATTTTTAAAAAATTTTTACAGCTCATATTCAAAAAAAAATCATGTTTTTGGATTAAATCTTCAACAATGATAAATTCATATGAATAAATCATTTCTCATATTGATATGATAATATTGATCAGATGATCAATCATCATATAGTATTTTTTCAATGCGATATTTCTAAGATTCTTCTATTTGATAATAAATTTGAATATCATACTTCATCAGAAATTTCTTCGACAGTTGTTGATTCATTATTTGATATAGAAGGTATAACCGTTCGATTATGAATTTTTCGGCGAGTACGAACTCTTCGAAACCGAGAATAACTTTGTACGACTCGACGTTTTGAATTATTTTCTGGTATTATTATTTGTGGATGTGTATTTGATATTGTTGGAACAATGCTGATAAACCGAGACATTTTTTCCATAAATAAACGTTCTAATTTACTGTATCGCTAAAATAAAATAAATAAATATTTAAATGAATAATTAATATTGAACTTACGAGAACACAAGGACAAACAGAAACATCTTGACAACAATTATGAATAGACGATGAATTTTGAATATTATCAGTTTGTATTCCAATTTCATTTGTTTGAGTGATTGTTGTTGTTTGAATTTGTTGATTTATTTCTGATTGACTAATTGCTTTTAATGTATGAATTGGTCGTCGATGTGTTTTTCCTGTTTGAGAAAGATAAATTGGCCCAAAAATTTCTTCTTCAATTTGTGTTTCTACAATTTGTGTTTGTGATTTAACGGAAGATGATGGTTCTTCAAGTTTTTTCATCAGTCGATCAATATCTCTTTGCCAAGAACTATCATTATGTTGTGTATCAATATCAATCAATGTATCTGGAATAATTAAAGTTTCTGTTTGAGTATCATCAATAATATGATTATGATCATTTAAATTATATGTTGTATTTGTTATTGTTGGATAACGAGTGTTTGATGGATTTCGATTGGCAACAATTTGAGCATTTGTTGCTGCAGCTCGAGCGAGATTCGTACGACCATCTAGGAAAAATCTTATTTATTAGAAAAAAAAAAATGTTGTTTTTTCAATTATACCAGCAGTTTCATAGATAAGTTTGACTTGTTCAATGTCTTGAGTTTCATCATTTGGTGGTTGGTTTTCATCAGCATAGGTAGTAACTAAAAAGAATAATTCAAAAAAAAACAACCAAATGAAATATAGAGAAAATAATATGTATAGTATTCCTGAGGTGGATGTTTCATAAGGAATGCATAGTAATATTAAAGCTGGTATTTCCAATGATGAAGAATTGTACTACCTGTCGATATGATATCATATCGAGAGGTAGAACAATTATTTATTATTGGAAACACCTGCTTAAGAGATATCGATATGTACCTTTAGATCGTTTAGTAGCTTTTGTCTTTTTGTCATCGCGTTGTCGTTTTTTTGGATTAACAAATTGAGAAAAACCAGAATTAATATTTGACATAAATGAATTATCATTTTCATCAATCATTGGCGTTAGGGGAGATTTTTGTGAAGAACGAGTAGCAATACGTTGTTGGCCAGTTTTTGAAATATTTTCTATTCGTTTATTTGGAACTCTTTTTTTTGAATTATTTTCTGTATTAGTTAAAATTGCTTTTCGATTTCGACTTGAACTTCGTGTACGAAATGAGTCGGAGATCGATTCATTCATTGAAAATTGATTAGGATCATCTGTACTTGTCATTGATTCGGTTGATTGTTCAAAAGCGTTTACGTAAAAGAGAGAAAGAAATTAAAAAAGGACACAAAGAATGAATCATTCAACATTAAAAAAAAGAGATTAACAACCAATTGTTGTTTTATAGTATTTAAAAACTGTAACGAAATTCATTTTATATTTATTTTTACTTTATAATAATTCTCAGATTTAGAATTCTTTCTAGTTTTATTATTTATCTTTCGATAGATGTCGTTAACATCAAGTATAAAAGGATAAGATTTACTATTTTATTGATAAGAAGAATAAAAAGCCTTGTCTCATACTCAGTGCAAATATTCCACAGAAAAATAATAAAAGTATTACTTTGCCATTAGTATACTATCAAGTAAAAGGCTTTAGGTTTATTCAAAACAATGAGTGATAAGATAATTGCTGCTGATCAACTTGCTTTCATATTGAATAAATATTCGTTAGGTGAATTGGCATCGCCCATCGAACGATTAACAAATGGATGGACAAATTTAACACTCAGATTTAGTACAAAACCTGATGGAAAACTCTATATTCTTCGTGAATATCTTCCAGGAACACTAAGAAAAATATCTTTGGAAAATATTAAATTTGAATTAGATTTTATTGCTTATCTGTTCAATGAGCTTAATCTTCCTGTGGCACCTATGATTGATCCACCTGGAATTTTTGCACATAATAATGAAAACTATTGTGTTCTTTTTCCATTTATTCATGGAATTAAATATTTAGATACACCTGAAACACCTGTTCGTCAATTATGGCAAACATTAGAAATTAGTCAGTTTCTTGGTCGAATGCATTCAAATATTAAAACGAAAAAATTCAAACTCGTTTCATCAAATCGATGTGCGGTTAATTTTATTAATGTTAAATATGAACTTGTTCATTCATGTGAAGAATTTGAAGAAGAATATCCAGATTTATATAAACGAATACGCCTGATAACTGATCTGCATACGAAATCAATTCCTTTAATTAGTGATGAAGACGAGCAAGATATTTTTGAAAAAAATCTCGTAAAAAATTTGCCTATTGGTTATATTCATGCTGATATTCATGATGACAATGTTCTCTTTTCTGCAAACGAAAACAAACTTGCTGCTGTACTTGATTTTGATGACATGTATGTCGGTCCATTATTAATTGATTTAGCTTTAACCTTATGTTTATGGTGTGGAGTTGGATCAATATTTAATTTTGAATATGCAAGAGAATTTTTATTTACTTATCAAAATGCAAGAGAAATGTTATTAACAGATGATGAATGGAATTTATTAGAAACCTTTTGTTATTTGACTATATTTAATCAAATATTATTTGTCATTGAAGCTGAGCAATTTGCAAAACCAATTGAGAATATGATAAATGAATTGCTTTTGCCCATTGAACATATTGCAAAAGAAAATATGTTTTTAGCAAAAGTTCGACAAATAAAATGAGTTTTTTTTTTGTATTAAACTTTAACTGTCATTTCTTCAACTTCAGGCAATTTTGAAGCCATTGCAAAGGAATTTTCTAAATATTGATAAGGTGCTTCACCAGCAACACGTTGAGATGTTTGTCGATGATAAACAATACGACGTGCTGCAATTAATGGAACAAAATTTTCATAAACCATTTTAGGTAATGGAACAAATTCATAACGATCTTGTGAGACATTATTTTGAGGAACTCCAAGAGGCAATTGCATTTGATATGTGTCATCAGTTAAATTTGATGCAAGATCTCGAGCTGTTAAATGACTTCGAGGTGGTTTATGATTAACAAAACCTTGTTGTTCATCTACTTCAGAAAAATACCAAGGAGGTTCAATATAATTATATGGATATTTTATATAACTAAAGAGAAAGAATATTTTTAAAGAAAACAGAATCATCTCTTTTTTCTTTTGTTTCTACCCATGCAAATCTTTTAATACTCCTTGTTGTATTAGACGTTGAACTTGCTCTCCTGGATTTGTATGAATATCAGCAGGTGGTATTTGTGCTTGTTTAGCATTTATTATAGTTAATTTTGGTTTAATGTCAGGATATCTTTGGGTATATTCTGCATTATTTTCATAATCGTCAACTGCATCACTCGATGAAAATATAAGTGTATCAGGAAATTTAATATGTTCAACACGTGGAGGATAATTTGTAGGTGGTCGAATTATTTCACCAGCAAGTACACGATCATTTAGGTGAAAACGATATGAATCCGCTTCAAATAATAATGCTGATGATGTACTATCCGTAAAAGCAAAATTATTATTATTTATCATTGTATTTGTTGTATCAGCAATAGAGTCAAATCCCGTATTCATTGTAAATGTTGATTGAGGAGTATGATGCGATGGATCAGTGGCAATTGTTGATCGACCACCATTAGAATTCAACTTTTGGTTATACATGTCAACGAGGTCCTCCAACGACATTGTGTATTTTGTGGCTTGTGTGAATGTTAATGTGTGTGATGATATGTATGAAGCAAAAAAGAACGAATGATCAATAGATGAATACACTAGACGCAATGCTTACTCAACCATATCACACTATTTTGTATGAAAAAAAAAAGCATAAAAAGAAAGCTTTGGCATATTATGGATGCAAAAACAAATACTCGTTAATGATACCTACTATTTCCCAAGGATGAGGTTTTCTTTATTTCAAGGTGAACAATAAAAAAAAAATTACACTAGACAATTTATTTGAATAACTGTATAATGATAATATCCTAAAAGAACCTTCTGATATAGTTTGTTTAAATAATAAGATCATCATTAAGTGTATCGATTACATTCCATTGATATTCATCATTTAACCATGAATTATATTGTTTAAAATCCCATGCATCATAAAATTGTTTTCGATATGGTACATCCATATCAAGAAAAAGTTCTTCCTGATAATCGAAAGTAGATGGCAATGGTTCAAATTTTAATGGAATTTGTTTTAATCCATCGATTTGTTTTTTTAATCTTTTATCTGTTATTTGACATTGCTTTAAAAATTCAGGATCTAATATTCCACCAATACGAAGAGCAAAAGCAACAATTGAACAAGAATATGGACATAAGCTTGAAAGAATATATCGATCAGGTTGATAATATTCAAACATTGTATGCAAAATGTATATTTCATCAATATATTCAAATGAATGAAATACATGAATCTTTATGTAATAGAACCTATAAAAAGTAGTGTCCTTATCATCGTTCAATCAACAGAGATTCAAGGTGAATATTGATTGAACGATGACCGATTATGTATGTTTCTTTTCTTTTGTAATTTTCGATTTGACCGATGAACATAACTAAAGAAAATTCAAGAATGATACGCTTCATATGTTTAGTTTAACTAGAAAAATCGATGTTGTATATGTGTTGTTACGTCATAGAGTAAAATAAGCAAAAGAATGCAAAGAACTGTACAAGACTATCGAAAAAAAAATCAGTTATAAAATCTTGTATTAGTTTTAGTTTTTTTATTTCTTTAACGAGCCAACAATTATTTGTATTATGTGAGATTTCATCTCACAAAAAAAGAAGAACTATTGACATTTGCTGAAAAAAGTTTCTTCGATTCATAATATTTAATGTTAAGTGACAAAATGTGAATGATATTTATTTTTTATTAAAATCAAATCATCAGTTTTATATTGGCAAATATTTTTTATTACAATTTGAAGATATTAGTTTTTCGTATTATGCTGCTCAGACTTTGCTTTTTACATGAAAAAAAATTGAAGAGAATACAAATCTCGATTGTTGTATAATGAATTTCAAACTTTATATTACATATTAATTATAATGAAACTTTAATTGATGTTATATCAGTTGAAAATTGAACTATATTCATCTGTGTTATGAGCTGCACGTATTCTATTGCTTATAACGTCTTTATACGCGTAAGATGCTTTTTCGAAATATTAAACTTGAATTAGAATATTTCTTTTTTTTGCAAAGAATAGATACTTATTGTACCATCGAATGACATTCGTATTGTATCCAATAATGTAATGCAGACTGATTCGTTAATAAATCTTATTCATTAGTATCATACAGGAATCTCTCAAGTCTCTTTTTCATTCCGATCTATGAGTTCTGGTTTCGTTTTCGAAGTCTATCAAGTCTTTTTATTATGGAACTCACATGTTTTTTCGAAGAAAATAATGATTGTAAGTTTCAAGTCGAAGTTTTCACGGCTCCCCCCCCCCCCCTGTGGCGGTACAATCGTCACGTATGTTCTGTTTTGATGTTTGATATATGTGTGCATTTGTTTCGCTCTGCAATTTTTCTCTCTGTCTTGTTGTGCGTGACTATAATTTGATGTTAATATGTTTTCGTTTTTCATTAGCTACCTTCACTTCTTTCTGCGTATTTCACTCTTCACTCAGATATATATTTATTCACCTTGACTCTTCTTCTTCTCTTAGATTCTCTGCTCTCTGCTGCTTGGTACCTTATCTTTCTGTCTCTTTCTGCTTATTAAATTTATTATTGGATCTTCATCCACATTCGATTCTCATTTTCATTTTGATTCGTTTGCCATCATTATCATTGTGGCACCTAACATCTTTTATAGTTGTGTCATTACACAGCACTGTATACAAGACGTAACACTGCCTCTCTCTTCCCATTAAAGACCTTAGCAGCTAGTTTAAAATTTTGTCGAGTAGTCTAGCTTATGAAAATTATGTGAGTTCCACATTGCAACCCCAAAGGAGCTGTGATAACAACCTTTTTTCTTCTAGTCTTTGTAATTCTTTGAATACATGTAAAACTTACATGAATGGTAAAACAACAATAGTATGAGTATTCTTTTATCTACATCTATTAGAACAGAAGAACAAATATGAAAAAACATTGTAAGATTCAGTCTTGTTAAAAAACGAGACTTTGTTCGGTGATTAGGATTGAGACAATTTTGTTGATTTTTAAGCGTCATATTATTCAAGAAATTGATAGCATAGATAATTCGTTTAGTATGCATAGTTCAGTCGTAGCAGAACTGGTCAACTCAATTCAATTGGTGACTAAAATGGAATTGAAAGAAGTTTTCAAAGATCTGTGCATTTAGTGCAATGCGATTTAAAAATCAAATTCCTTTTACTTTTAGCAAGAAAAAAAAACAAATTTATGAAACAAAAATCTATGAAATACAAAAGGTCATGATCTTCTTTGTTGAAATATTTCATTAGGTTCCTTACTTCTAAGTATCTGAATCATACTTGCAATTCTATATTTGCTTTTTATATTCACACAATGTTATCCCTAATCGCTTTGAGTGCTTACATGATATGCACATCTATCTATGTTCTTATGTATCGGTGTATAATTCTATTAATTTGTATAATGAGTAATGCATTTAATTTTTTATGTGAATGAAATTGAATTGACGATATTTTTTCAGGATTTCATTAATTGAATCGTTTTGAGTTGTCCAGCTCTAAGTTGTAGACTTACAACAGATTATGTTTTTAATGAGCAACATTTAGAAACTGTTTTATTGCAAAAGAGTATTAATTGTCTTGGTTTAAATCATCTTTGTTTATTTGGCTTGTATATATGTTTATTAAAGCTCAATAAAATTTGGTTTATCATTGTTTCATGGATTTGAAAAACTTTCGTTAAAATCTATCAGATGAAAAACTTCTTTGTTAACATTTTTGAAATTAAAGAAAATGATTGACATGCATTATTTTAATTAAAAAAATTGTAAAGAAAAACACCGACCACCGGAAAAATAGAACTGACTATAACTAGAAAAATATCTTCACATATTTTATGAAATAACCATTATTGTTGATCCTTCTGTTTGATGTTGTTGTTGTTTTTTTGTTTTTTCATCAATGGAATAACGATAGACAATGAATAAAGCTTGTTTACATAATTCAATAAAACGATTACAACAAGCTAATTCAATCGGAGATACACGATTTGTACTTGTTATCAATGATGATCCCCATGAACTTTGAAAAATAAAAATAAAAATAAAAATAAAAATTATGTTTTTTGTTTTTATATACTTATATCTATTTTGACATATATCCCACAAATATTGCCCATTATTTGCTAATAAACGTTGTTCTAATTTAGCTAAATGTTTACTTAATGATAATTGTTCAACATATTGATCTATTTTCCATAATTGTTTCATTATTTGTTGAACATTATTCCAAACAATTCTTATAATTGCTTCTCTTTTTCGAGTATCTAATTTAGATAACCAAAATTCTCCTATTGATGATCGATATTTATTCCAATTTTCAGTAATTTCATTACAAATTCGTCGTGTTTCATCATCAGATTTATTTGGATAACGAATACATAATTGATGCATTTGTTCAAGTGTTAATTGATAAAGACGATTTAATTCTTCATCACTCATTTGTAATTCCTACAAAAAAAAAAACACAATTTTTTTTTTGTTTACTTTATTATAAAAATTTATTCTAACTTTAGGAGTATTGAATGATGTTGATCGACCAACAGATGGTGTAATACTATGTGGTAGTTTTCTAGGTGTTTGTGCAATTGTTGTATATGTAACCATTTGAGATTGACTATTTATTCCTCTAGATGCTAATCGAGATAGTTGACTTGGACGATCTGTATTTTGACTTGATGATGTTGAATAAATTTTCTTTTCAGTTATTCGATTTGATTTCATTTCTCTCGAACATCCTTGTGTTTTTAAGCCTAGTCTTTGAGGACTATTTGAAGCAGCAACTGATGTTTGTCGTTTTTTTCGAATAATTAACGGTGATAATGGTGTTGGATGAAGTACAGTTGTTCGTGATTGTGTTGTATATCTTTTCAATAAAGAACTAGTTGTTGTTAGTGTATTTGTTGATGATGTTGTTTTATTAACTAAATCAGATGGTAAAGGTGAGTTCGATTGATGCTGATCATCATCATCACTTAATTCAGATGCAAAACTAGCTGATGGAGAAGCACGTTCTATTGGAAGACTATTATTTGACACCTATATTAAAAACAAATATATGATGTAGAAAAAAGTAATAAGTAAAATTTTGTGCAGAAAATTGAAATATATATGATACAAACAGCACAGCTCAATGGGAAAATCAATAATACAGTGAAATAATGCTGGGTATTGATATAAAATTTATAAGCACAAAAGTGATAAAATAATGAATTGGAACAACAAATAGTGCAACGATTGATTAAAACTTACTTCGGCAATGCTTACACTTGACCATGATGAAAAAGAACTTTTGCTACTTGGAGCACTCTGAAAACACCACGTTTAAAATTGATATTTTAAAAATCTTTTCGCTTTGAACTTTCAATTTCATTACGTACAAAAGATTTTCTTTTCTATTCAAAAAGAAAACTAAACTCACAAAAGCTAAACGAGGATTTCGTTTTTGATCAGTTTGATCAAGATCTTCAAGTTCAGCTAATTGTTCTAGTAATTCTTCTTCTTTATATCGATTATAATATTTTGTACTCCATGATAAATCTTTTTTATTTGCATATAATACATCAAAACATTTTGTTAATATGGTCATTAATTCATTCATTCGAATACTATCTTCAACAGGAAATAAACGTATAAAACTTCCTAAATGACGATTTTCAAATGTTTCACGAGCTGTTTCACGTTGAAGAAGATATAATTTTTCTTTCTATTGAAAACAAAAAATTTTATTTAAAGATTAGAAGAATATTTTGAACATACCACATCAGTAAGTCGTTTTTGTCGCGTTCGAAAATCTCGATAAGTTCCATTTGAAAGAATAAGTGATGTATCATCTAATAAACGACTAGTTTTACCCATATTTGAATATAAACGGCGTTGTGCTTCAGCTTTTTCAATAGCAAGACTTTTTTTTCTGTCTGATGTTCGAAAACGAAGTAATTCAAGTGTATCAAGTAATAATTTCATTTTTATATCAAAATCAATTTGTTCATTAGTGCCAAAACTTGGACAACGATTTACCTATTTTCGTTAATTCATTAACTGCTAATAAAAGAAATTGTTTGATACATACTTCAAGTACCCATGGTTTTAAATTTCGATCAACTAATATATCGAAACCAAGCAATTCAAAACAAACACTTTCACTTGACGGTGAAGCACCGGGACGACACATTCGATAAGCAGCAAATAAATGTGGTTGAGCAAGAAATACTGTTTTTATTATAATGTTCTTTTAAGAAGAAAAAAATATTTCGATTTTTCAATGTTTTTTTTTCTTGAAATGTTTAACTTTACTTGTATGTCTTTCCAAAGTGTAGTTGCATCTTGATTGTGTATTCGTAAATACTCAAATAAGAACTTAAGTGACCGCTTACTTCCTGTGTTCTCTGCATCAGTATTTGATATACTAATTTCATAGTCAACATTATATTTATTCACTGAATAATTTGTTAAATGCATAAAAAGATGAGACTAGAAAATTTGAAAAAATAAAATGTGTTTGTTTTCAATATAAAACAATATACAGCATTTTTGCGATTAGGTGTTTCATATTTTTCTGTACTCATACGAACAAGACCATTATTAAAAATAAATACACGAAGTGGATCGCACGATGTTAGTAATGCATAAATTCGAAGATCTTAATCATTAAAAGAAAAGAATAAAATATTATAAATACTAATAAAATAATATATTTTACCGAATTTAAAGCCATCGATAAGGTAAGGTTCTCGAATATATTCTTGGATAACATAATTATCCATTGGTTGAATTCGTTCATAATCACAAAAAACTTGAATTCTATCAAATAAATATATCAATTAAAAATAAAGTTTAAGATACAAATACAAAATTACCCATGTCCCATCGCACCATTATTCGGTTTAAGAATATAAGTACATTGATCTTTTTTCGATTTACTTGAAGCATATGAATACCATGTATTGTATTCATTTGGTAATATCCATGTTCTAGGCGTAAAATTATATTCATCCGGTAGAATACGTGACAATCTGTAATAGATATAAATTTGAAATTGAACAAAAACAAAAAATTAATGATATATACTTATCAAAATTTCTAGCTAATAAGTCTTTACGTGAAATTTCACTCATTGTTGGAAAGTGATTTACTTTTTGGTAAGGTTTCAGTGCTGATACAATATCCATCGATATCAATGTATCATGCCACAATAAATTACAAGTAACATCATTATCAGAACTAATAGAAAAACCGAATACATCAGCAGCTTGACGAACTAAAGTAAAATAAAAAAACAACATTGATGTAAAATGACGGCATTTTTATATTATTGAAAATCAGTTTTTTACAAATAGATAAGAATCCTGATTGATTATTGTAATGTTTGATAATCATCATTAAATAATTAATTACATAAGCTATTAGTATTTGTTTCAATATATTGTTCTTTTTAAGATCAGTTTTTCATCTATTCTCTCAATTATTATATAATAAAATTCAAGTTAATTACTATTTTGTATTTCAATAACTTGCTTCTCATATTTATGACTTTAATGGGTTCATAAATGTACTAAAAACGTGTACTTGGTGGTTCAACTTCTCAAGATACAATCATCATTAAATAAATGAAAGATACTTACTTTCTTTTCTAGTTCCTACACGTTCTACAGGCTTCATAAATAAATAAAAAATTGCAGTTTAGAGATCACAATTTGTTTTTCGCGATTACAGCAATATTACATCTGATCAGGGCTCCCAATTGTTTTCGAGGATGGAAGAGGCTAATATTTCGGTAGAGCATGTCTTCATTCGACTTTCTGGCACAGATCGAACTGAAGAAGCTCATATCATTGACTTTATGCAACATATTATTTGAGAGAAAGTGTCTTCATATGAATATATATGTCAGAAACGGATCTAAAATTCTCTGTCTGCCAGAATTTTCTACAAGACTGTAAAAAAACAATTCGTAGAAATTTCGAAATTTATGACAAGTGACAGTTCCTATCAACTCTCTTTAATTAGAAATAATTATGCTTCCAATTTGCTTGACTATTCGCGCTTGATGAATCTTACAAAATAATATAATGATATCGGATCTTAGTTATAAATTGGTCCAATATTTTGAATATTTTGTTCCAACAATACTTCGAAATCAAACAAGTGGCCAACAATTAATAAGTGAATACTATCTTTCAACATGAAGAGAAAATCATTTGTATAAATAAATTGATGTTTTTCATGATCAGAGTTATTTTTAGAGTTATTATGATAGTGATCATTATGAAAATCAATGATTTTGAAATAGATTCTATCTTGTTGTTTGACTTAGTCTATTCAAGAGGGATGTTGTTTCTGTCAAGGTTTCTTTTAATGTTTTTTCAGTAAACAAAACAAATGCTTGAAATGTGAAAAAAAAACAACATACCAACAGCAAACTTTGTGCCTGAAACATTTGCATTAAGACCTCGTTTCTTTTTTGGTTTATATGGTAATTTATTAATATTAACACATTGTTGTTCACGTTCTCGTTTTAGTTTTTGTTCTCGTAATAATTTTATCAAATCTTGAAAAGCTTTTGTTGAGTCTTTGATTGAACCCATATCAAAATGAGACCGATGGACACCTAATTTGCCACCTAATTGCTGTAAGTCCATTCGACTATGACCGGTTATAAGAGATACATGAAGAGCTATTTGAAGAAGTTGATTGTCAGGTGTATGAATTAAGTGTCGAAAAGCAGTTTCATAAGATATTTTAGGATTATTATGAGATTTAGAAAAACTATGTTGATAATTGACATGTTCAGTAGCTTCACCCCAAATACAAACAGATTCAGACATTAATGCCCTTGTTGATGTTGCTTCAAATATAATTGTCATTAGAGCAAGTATATGAGTACGATTAAGAGAAGCACGATCAACATCTGTCAATATCTTGAAAGTATCAAGATTTACTATTGGCCACGATTCACAACTTGATAAAGATGTTCGTTGGTTTCGTTGTTTTAATTTCATTATTTCAAGTGTTTTATCCATAATATCATGACAAATATAAACTAAATTTTCAATACCCATAGATTTGAATCGCAAATGATCATCGTCATATGTCCGAAATTTCCATTTTCCTTCTATGATCATTCCGTATAAAGAAATATTACTCAACATTCGAGATAAAGGAAGATGTGAAGATTGATCTGTAGGTGATGTTTCCAATATTTCATTATATTTAATCGATTCCTGACTATCTATTATTGATGGTTGAAGTGAAGTTCTCGGACTTATCTTCCTCATTTCCATTTCATTGAGTGTTTTGTAGTTGTAAATACTTGATGTTGGTTGATGTTGACCTCGAACACTATTTGGGGAGCGAAGCATTACTTCTGTCAATCATTGAATAGAAACAACAAACACCAGAAGACTTGAATTACAATATTATCTAAACACAAGACATTAACCATCATTGAAAACTGCGGAGTGTTAGGCAACAGACTTCAAAAAAATAAACAGATTAAATAATACACTCGATAGGTATCGCCAGTCATCACGATGCAACTATGAGAGAAAATATAAAATATATTATGCAAAATGAAAGAATTACTACATCTGAGTAAACTATATTTATCCAAGAGCTTTTTTCTTCTTCTCTCTCATAGTACAATAAACCATACTCAAGACGCTGCATGTTTTGCTTTATTGTTCCGAATTTTCAGAGAATTATATAGGCAATGAGTTCTAAAAATGTTTGCGTTTTAATCTTTGTGCTCATTTCGCGACTAAATGTGTACTCATGATTTATCCAAGTAGATGATTCCAACATTCGAATAACGGCAGGAATTCGCTAGAAACTGCTTTTTTTTTTAATCGATTCTGTCCGTGTTCTCGCTTCGTTTCAACTGGAAAAATACACGCAACATGGAAGTAGTGTTCCGGTCGACAAATTACCGTACAGAAATCAGCAACTTTCATTCGTTTTCCGCCATTGGAAAAATTAAGGAGCTACATCGAATTCAAATGGAAATATACCAAAATAGAGTTTTATCCGTGCGAAACCATACCAGAATCATGCCGAAGTCTCAAAACTACGTCCTAAATAAGATATCAGTCGAACATTCATTGAGGATCTCTCTTAAATAAACTAGCTATAACAGTCTCAAAGCTATAGCTTGCAAATCAGATAACAGCCAAAAAAGATCTTTAAACATCTTCTTCTATTAAGCTTAGGTGTGCACCAGTGCCAGTAACTGGATCCCAGTAGGACTGGGTGCCCAGCCCGACTGGGTACTTAGTCATTTGACGTTTATTTCACTAATCGATCAGTACTTCCCTCTTTTCTAAGGGTGTGGGTGTGGGGGTTGGTTTGATGTTGGTATGGGTGTCGTTATTGTCATTCTAACCATTCCCGCATCCAAACAACATCCACACCCATATCCATCCAAACAACACCCACACCCACCCACCCACATCTACACCCTAGCCATACCCACACCCTGAAGACATGAAACTCATTTATAGTATTATAAATTATAACGATTGACATATAGAAATATATGATTAGCCAATGGATTCAGTATCACAACTTATATCACTACTTCAACAGCCTAAAAATCACTGTATGACAATATACTAGAAAAGAAAGTACTACTCGACTAATGGACTAAAGATCAAAGGACTCAGTACCCAGTCGTGACTGGGTCCCAGTCCGACTGGGACCCAGTTCACCAGTCAGAACTGGGACTGGTGCATCCCTAATTAAGCTAGCTGTATGTGTCTTAGAAATAAGTTGTAAATACGATTTTTGTCGAAAAAGTACTTTTAAAGACCTTTTCTTATAAAACTAGCTGTTGAATCTCAAAAAGACCTCGTGAATAAGAGATATGGCGAAAAGAACATAACTAAGGTCCTTTTTAATTAGCTTATATTTTGAATGATGTAAATCGCTTAACATGAAGCTGTAACCTTAGGGAAGGTGCTTGAAAACGTTTTTTGCTTACAGCTCCAGCTGTTGGTTTAGTTAATTACTTCTACTCGATAAGTTAGATCGATAGTGGTTCCAAAGGTTTTTTATAAGGATAGAGTGGATATATGACGGTGTGCCTGTGTGAGTGTGGGTGATTGAAGATTGGTCCGTTCCTCAACACTCCAGCTTGGTATTATGTTTATTCGACTATTTTATATCTCGGTTTTGTACCGATGCAGCACATTAAATTCTTTTATATATGAGAAACACCAATAGAAAATGAGAATAAGAAAAAGCAGCTCACATGAATATAATCGAATTTGGACATTATTTCTTGAAGTATAAACGATATATATATATGTTCAATTTTGTCAAAACAAATTCCAAATTCTTGTGAACAATTATTCAATGAGCATAGATAAAAAGTATTTTCTATTGAAAATTGTTAGCATAGTAGCGAAAATAAATTTAATTGTCTTTTAATCAATGAAACTAACCAAAAATGTTTTAATCCTTTTAAATAAAGAGAAAATCTAATAAAGTCGATTATATTGAACATTTCAATAAAATAAAAAGTAATTTGAACAATGAAAATGAAAGCAGTACAATACTTGCTCATTGATACTTCAATTTTCTCATTCAGATTAAGAAAAAAAAACAAGATAAATATATGGACAAAAACATGAACGAAATATGTTTGGGATTAGTTTTTCTAGAATTGATTTGAATGAAAATTTGTCAATTCATGTTAAATTAATTCTAAAGTTACATTAAATTTCCCCTTAGATATTCGAAAGATGATCATCCTGTATCTCACTAAGATCAACTTAATCGATTTATATTAATAAATCTAATTTTACCTTCCGCCTTATTATCAAAGCAAGTTTATCGTTTAACTAATCATATATCTAAGTAATCTTTCTTTCTTTAAATTAAACCAAAAGATATCAAATTGGCAAACACGAGTTTAATCAGATGAAATTCTTCGATTATTTTTTGTAGAATCAATTTCTGTGTATCAACCTAGAAAAACAATACTAAATCGATTCTTTTTATGATTAAACGAATATTAGATTTATTTATGACGGCAACCAACACGTTGTTTTGCATTTAAGATTTTTTCATTTAAGAAAACCACCAATATAAAAACAATTTTAAGACACAATTCAAATGAATTAATAAGATTTTTCAATAGTTTTCAATTTAAAATATAGTTTCTTTTACATAGAAGGAAATTTTTGCTAAGTATCGATGTTGCACATATGCAAATTATTTTATTTTTGTTAAAGGAAAACAAAGAAAACGAATTTAATATTGAAATAAGTTATTTGATTTAATCATTAAAATCCTATTTATTGAGTCTTAATCTTCTATTCAATAAAGTGACAATCAAAAAGAAAATTAACTAACCAGGGTACCTATCCAACTGATAACTTCCGTTTGAGTTCCTATGTTTGCTCATAGGTAGAACTCACACTCTAGATAAAAATCCTGCAAGATTTCGTGCCATTAGGTCTTTCTTCTCGAGTTACGATCATTTTACGGAATTTTCAGCCTACCCCTGGGTATTATGAAAACACTCTTAACAAGAAGTTTCTATTTGAAAATTTCTCTCATAATAGAACTCATGGTACTTATTATATCCTGAGATTTTCAGCTCGAACGAATGAGTTTTTCTTAAGCTATTGGATATCTCAAAAATGAATTATTTTCCGAGCTTTTGTGAGAAAGTGGCGGTTTTTTCCAAATGTATTATCTCGGAAGAGAACCACTCGTTTAAGATAAAAATATCAGAATATAATAAGCATCATAAGTTTTATTATTGGGAAAATTTTCAGACAAAAAACATCTTGTTGAGGTTGTTTTCATAGTACCCAGAGATAGACTGAAAATTCCGTAAAATGATCATAATTCGAGAAAAAAGACCTAATGGCACGAACCTTTGGAGGATTTTTATCTAGAGTGTGAGTTCTACCTATGAGCAAACATATGAACTCATAAGTAATGGACAACATCTGGACAAAATCGAGAAAGAAAAATAAGCTGCGAAGCATGAATCTGGATTGTCCGAAATAACCGAAAGCTCAAAAACATCGAATAATCATTTTTAGGATTAACCATAAAACTCTTTTGCCATAAAAAATACTGATGTTTTACTCTCATTAGACTTTTTTTGTTAACGTAAATTGGAAAATTTTTGCTTCAATCGATCAGTTGACCCAAGTAAAAAGGAAAATGAAAAGCGCTCATGACTAAATTCATCACTAAGAGAACTTTATAAACGTGTATGAACAGCTTTCTGAAGAATTATGTTCATTGATTGTTTAATTATTCACAGAATGGGTAAAAATCGAGGACATGGGTATGGATGAGGATGAAGAAACCAATTATCACTCACCCACACAATTTTAACTGGGGTGGCGCTTATGTGATCAGCGTGTGTCATAGAGTTTACGCATACAAAGTTTAAGCTATCTAGCTCTTAAAATAACTGTGGTTTAGGGGGCGAAAGACTTTTGATCAACACTGTGGACTAAAATAAAAACAATTGATACCCAATATATTTATCTTCTGCATATGTCATTTATTTCATTTTCCTTTTAGCAGTATTATGTTGTCCTTTCTCTTCTAGATAATAAATGTTCTTTATCATTAGATGATGGATGTGTTTTTTAATGTTCATGGAAAACTTATGTTTTGACAATTAAAGCAGTTGAATTGTTTGATTAGAAAGATTCTGTCGAAATTAGAATAGATCAAATACAAACAAATAATTAATGAGGAAGATAAGATATGTTGTATCTATGTCATATTTGTATTAATCATTTCAAATATGTATCATCATCAAATCTCTATTATCTTTATCAGCATGGAAGATAAAATAAAATGTTCTGAATTGTTCAGGTAGCAGAGATGAGCAGAGAACAGGACGGTCCTGTTGTCCTGGTGCCCTGTCCTGTCCTATCCTGTAGGACAGGACAGGACAGGACAGGTAAAAAAAAGCCTTGTCCTGTGCTCATCTTCCATATATTTTTTTTCTTGAAAACTATATAAAATGCATTAGTTAGAAAATATTAATTGGTGATATTTGCTTTGTACAATGAAAGTAAAAGTAAAACTCACTCTTGGCATTTTACAACTTGTGAAAACGGATTCAATTGGTAGAAAAACGGCAGAAATCGTGACGTCTTGTCCTGCCGTCCGCCAGGACTGAGATAGCTAGCAGGACAGGACAAGACAGGAGAGAAAAATCTTGTCCTGTGCTCATCTCTGTCAGGTAGATCTATATCGGGTTGTTCATTGCTCTGTAACATCATAGGTTTATGAGCTTTGTATTTGAATCTTTGAGCATCACTTAAGCTTAAATTCATTTGACATATAAAAGGTAATTCTTCTGATAATGCAGATAAATAAAGTGTGATGTCATTGCATGAGTCGTTGGTGATTTTCATAGGTATATTATCAATGTTTTTCTCTTTTTTTCTTTCTTTTTTGAACCTGTTTGATCTATTCTTTTATGCCGTTCAAATGTAATTTTAATGGAGTAGTTCAATTGAGTATTTTTTTTTTTTGGAAATTTTAAATATATTATGGAGTTGTATTTGATGATAACATCATGTAAGAATGATAAATAATGAGCGAAGTATTAGGAAAATAGTGTTTTAAGAATGAATAATACATGTCAATGTACATGAATATATAGGTCGACGGATACAGTTGCCCGAATTTGCACCGTAACTTTGAATTATACGGTACTCGAATGGCCCGTATTTTCGTGTAATTTTGGATATAGTAATAGAGCATCGTATGCAATGCCGCAGTTTCAGTGCATACGGTCGTATACGGACCGTATCATTCAGTCTGGGTATTCATCATTACTTTATTTACTTGGATTGACTTGATATTCAGTCACAAGTAGTTTTACTTAACATAAACTTAAAATATAGAGAAATGGAGAAAGAAGAGAAAAAAATCACAACATTGATGCCATCCTAGGATACGACCATACAGAAAATGAAAGCAAGAGTAAAGGAAAACAACATGTTAAATTATGTTACAATGTTCATATCGAAACAAGTTGAAAGCTCTGCCAGCGTGGGTTATTATTATTACATATCTTCTATCATTCTTAATAATTCAATTATTGAATTCAACTTTCAGGTGTGGCACGTATGACGGAGCGTATAGGGTATGCATACGGTCATTTATGCCGTCATATACGACCACGAACGATCGTTTACCAAGTCCATAAGAGGCGACTTAGGGACTTCCTTAATAAATATAATTTTTTTCTGTGTTCTTTTCATATAAGAAAATGCTTGTCACAGACTAATTATTAAAACGAAGTCTACATTATTTTAGAAAAAATCTCAGTTAGCGAAAAAATAATGGATATGCTTCATTTTATTTTTCAAAACGAAGAGTAATAAAAAATATTGATGGACCGGGTTGGTCACATTACCATCTTTATATAGAATAATCCCGGCGGACAACAGCTCATTTTAACGCGTTTTTACGTATCAAAATGTGCACTTTTTATGCTGAAATTTATAGGTGTCTTCATCTTAGAACGCATTGCTTTTTGAAAAAGAAGTTTTTTCTTTGAATCATATAAAGCTCAGCACAGATCGAGCATTACAACGATCAGAAACTGATGTTTACGGTGTCGTAAACGAGTATGAACGAGTAATACACGACCATATACGAGTCATGGGTTAAATTTTTGGTATGTGTGTCGTTTACTGCAGAAAACTATCACAGGCTGCGTTATAAAAATATTTAACTCTGGATTTTACCAGATTATTTCATTTTATCTCATTTTTTTGTCCAATGGGCAGAACATTAAAACATGGATGCTAAAATCCACTTTTGCAACAATCATCAAAAATCGTTCTTGACGTTTCCGTTCCATACAGCACATCGAAAAAATCAGCAAAAACAACTGAGGAGTCATGCAGAGAAAAAAAGGGTAAAAAATCAAGCTGAAAATTAAATAAAGCTCTCATTCTCTTGAAATACTATTGTCTTGCATATATATGAAAAGGGGTGTGGATGCGGACGAACTGAGAGCATCACCGACATCGATATCCACATTCTACATCCAGATCAACACACTCAGATTCACACCCACACAAAGCCTTTCAATCAGCAGAAATAATAAAGAAGAAATGATAACCAAATGATCAATCGTAGTGAACATTAGAAATCATCAAATTATAGCATAATAACTTTGGTTATGAATGGACGTGTCAGAAATATATTATTAGTCAAGAGATGATTGTTTTGTAAATGGTAATTACTTGCGGTTCTGTCATGCATCGGTACGAAATCACTAGGTGAGAAAAAAGCACTAATAATTCCCAGTATTTCATGGGATTAAACTCAATTAATTAAATTGACCTGAAAAAAACTTAGAGTGCTAAACGAGCTAAATGAGGATCAGTTTACTGGATATGATGCATGTTAAGCCAGTAGTCGTTACTTGAAAAAGAATGATGAAAAAACGAGCTCACAAATATTATTGTTTGAATTTTAAAATAAAATGTAAGACCAACGTAGATTTTCGTTCTTCAATTTGGAGATGTCGTTGTATTATGTATAGGTGAAAAGAAGAGGCTTTTCTTGGAGCAATAAACCGTCAATGCCAGAACGAGTAAAACAAAAACAGTATAAACGTGCCTCTTACTTCATTCGTTAACACACAGCAGCAATTCATAGAATAGTAAAAGGACAACAAAATATGGCTTCATCAGCTGCTACACCATATAGCATTCTTGGAGCAGATAAAACAAGTGGCGACTTTCAACTGCGTAAGTTATATCGTGAACTAATTCATCAGTTCAAAGCAGATCGACAGAAACCGTCTGAAAAACGTACGATTTCGACCGAAAAATTTCGAAAAATTTGCCGTGCTTATGAAACATTATCCGATCATGACAAACGAAAACGATATGATGAGCGACAAGAGTGGATTTCTGATTTAGCAGTATCCAAATATACACTTCAACAGTTAGCAGCGGAACCTGATCTTTCATTAGAATTGAGGCGACGATTGAAAAATGCGACATTAAGACAAATTAATGCACAAGATTCATTAACAGGTCATACGCCGTTGTATTGTGCAGCACGTGCTTGCAATGTTGAAGCCGTACACTATTTGATTGAGCAAGGCGCCGATCCTGATCGACCACAGCGAACAGGAAGCACATCTTTACATGTTGCAGCATTCTATGGACATCCAGAAATGGTTCGTTGTCTATTAGAATGTGGAGCCAATTATGAGTTAAAAAATACTCATGGAAATGTGGCCGAACAAGAATCATATAATAATGAGGTTCGAAACACTTTTGCTGAATTGAAACAGGCACCTTTTGTTCAAGCAGCTACTAATCAACTTGACTGGTTCAAAAACAATATCAAGAACATTCAAGAACATATTGATACACAATATCATGCTCAACAACAGACATTACTTCATTGTGCATGCAAAAAAGGTTATTTCGATCTTGCTAGATGGTTCATCGAAGAACATTCAGCTGAATTCGACATTGTTGATATCAATTTGAATTCGGCTCTACATCTTGCTGCCTATGGTGGGCATGAATCGATTGTCGAATATCTTCTCAATCAAGGTGCCAACTCAACTCTAATTAATAAATGGGGTATGACAGCTGAACAAGAAGGACTAGTTAATGGTACTCGAATTACCGACTTATTTAGATTAATGCGTGAAAAGAATATGTTCGATATGGCAAAGGATGGTGTGGATTGGTGGTTTCACTATCACTTTGATGACAAATCGTCTAATGCTGTTGATAACCAGGGTACAAGTTTACTCTATATTGCATGCCGTTTCGGTCAAACAGCTGTTGCAAAATGGCTTTTAGACAAAGGTGCAAATATAAATGTACAAATACCTGTCAAACGTAGTACGCCCTTGCATGGTGCTGCATATAACGGACATTTGTCTACAGTTCAGTTATTGCTGTCTCGAGGTGCAGATGTCAGTATCAGAAATCAATTTGATGCTACTGCTCTAGATGAAGCCACAGATGACGAAATAAAAAAACTCTTACAAGAATATCGAAATAATTTAGCTGTTGACAAATACATTCCTGTGCGTTTGTTTGGGGATGGTAAGGGTTCCGGGAATGAACCAATTGCAGAAGTGCAATTACACTGTGATGCAACGATTAATGATTTGATAAAGGCGATACCAAAACCACATCATGATAAATATCGATGGTTCTCTATTGCTCGAAGTCCTTTAGATTTTGACAATGAAACTACAACATTAATATCAGCTGTGTGTCGTGCCCGTTATGTAAGTTCAAGATTCATAGATTTACCAATATGCCTTATTACCTATAATTCTCCTCGTTATATGAATAGTGGCTATGCAAAGAGAGATGAACTTCCCAGTCCTAACTTACGCGCTTTTCACGGCAAATTTAAGTCAAAATGTAAAGATGCATCTTTTCAAATTAAAGCTAAATCAAATGAGACACAAACGTATAACATTAAAAATTTGTTATTCACTTTTTCATCTGGCTGTGCTGAGAAAAATATTTCAATTGATTTAAAATATACTTTTGAACCAGATGCTGAACATTTTCAATTACCCCAATGTGTTTGTCTATTCCAAACAAATTATACTGATAAAAATGACAAACTAAATGATATGCCAACTGTAACAATCAATGATGAAACAAATGTGAAACTGTATACGTGGATGCCAAACTCTTCGTACTGGTTTTCCTATAGTAATCAACATAATCGTTTACCTCGCATTGGTGGTCTACATGCTTTGATACGTCATGTTGAGATTTTTTCGAATGCACTTTGTCTGCCACCCGACATGTTCATTCAAGCTGTTGTTGGACAGAAATTTCAATTATGTCAAACTCCTGTGGCTTGTCAATACCTTAACATATGCGATTATGATTCGCAACTTTTCCCGCACACTGCCTATCATGGTACGTCTATCAATGTTATTCGATCTATACTGATGGACGGACTCGTAATGCCAAGTACAGTTGTCTCTAACGGTTTTCGTGTCTGTCCACCTGCAAATCATATTGCACGAGGACAAGAAGCTTTCGGTATTGTCGATTTCGCCAACGCAATATTTGTTAGTCCAAGCATATATTATTGTTCAGATCCGGTCTATGCTGTAACATTTTCTCATGATGACCAACGCATGATAGCAGTACTGGAATGTCGAGTAAAGAAAGACGCATTTGGTGCTTTTCCGAGTACTGTGTCTACATACAAAGCACATCCAAGCGACAATTTAAAAGCTATCGAATGGCGCATTACCTGTCCAGCGGCTATTCGAATCACAGGGATTCTGTTCATTCCGGTTATCAAATCACGAACTGAAGCAGCACGATTACGAGCTAAAAAATTAGATGTTGATCCTAATGCTCTTGGATAATGGATTCATTTTTGATAGAACTAGTTTCCTTATTTTGTCTTTTACTGCTTTCTGGAATTATTCCTACTTCTATTTTCCGCGTTTTGCCTGTACGAAATAAAAAAAAAGAACGATTCCTACCTCTTATATCCTTTTTATATTTTATTTATCTGATAATTAGAATAGTGTGCGCGTGTACATTAAGGTCTTCTATTCATCTATCCACCCTCGCCTAAAAATTCACTTCAACCCAGAGATGAAAAGAATAAACAGCAAACGTGAAAACCAACTTACCCTTTTTCTTACGAAAGTCATTGAACAGGTAGTGTGGAGTACTTAGAGAAAAGACTTGACCGCAAAATGGTTGTCTCACCTCTACGCGAAGACCATTGGAAGTAGAAACATGTAGGCTGTTGTGGATGTGGGTGTTCATCGTCCATGAGAATCTGCTAGCCTGATTGCATTTCTTCAGTAAAATACAACAGAATGTGAAGACGAAAACTTATTCACACATGGCTTTCATAAAACATATTCACAAACAAATGATGCGTGACAATGGGTGAAACAGTAAATATCACATACAGATACAGTTCTGGACGAAGAAGGCTAATTTTTGGTTTTCAGTTCTCGAATTTAGTAACTCTCTATTGTTACTGACTTGCTGTCTGTGTTTGGCTATGCCATCAAATTCAAATATTATCAAAATAATAGGGGTGATCAATTTACATGTACGAAACTTTAATAAATCCAAAAATAAATTTCAAGAAATATAAATTTATTATAAATGTAAATTTTAAAAAGTTAAATATATTTTTAAATTTAAATTTTTTAAAATTATTTAAATCCAGTTTAAATCAATACAAATTCAATTTAAACCAAATAAAATTCAGTTTAAATCTATTTACAGTAATTTATATTGAATTTAAATCAAATATATATGTTTAAATTGAGTTTATATTGATTTACACTGGGTTTAAATTAAAAATAAATCTAACTTTTTAAAATTTACATTTATGATAAATTTAAATTCGAAAAAAATTAAAACTTAAAATAAATTAATAGGAAATCGCCACTCCTAGAAAATAAATACAGGTTCAAGAGTAGAACGAATTCTTTTCTCTATACGACATGTCTTTTTTTCTCCGCTTCTCTTCACGTGTTCTATTTCTCGTGTTTTTTTTTGCGATGAAATTTTACCGTCTCAATTTTTTCGAAAATGTTTTCATTCAGAAGAGAAAGAAAAAAACAGTACAGAAGTACATTGACATCCAATGAATAATGAACGAAAAAAAACCTAGAGTCTTACTATTACTCTTTCAAATTTAGCTCGATTCGTGTTTATGCAGTAGACACAAAGGAGTTTTGGATTTTTCGAGTGAAGAGTAACGTTTCAAAGAAGAAAAAACTTAATTATGAACATACTTTCTTTGCCTTTCATGCGATATATTTTAAAATCTTTCTCTTTCTATTGAATCTCATTTTCCATTGCGACTTTATATTAATTCTTTTTTATTTGTAGCTACTAATGCAATCATTCAGTTGACGACAATGAAGGACTCAGCTGTATGTGATTACCATGTTTTCAACAAGCGTAGATACGAAGTTAGCAGTATTCTTTGTTATCAGTTCAACTTTCGCAATGACACATTCATTTTCTTAGCTGACGTTTCCATTTTGTCTTCCTAATGAGTACCAATGATTGCTATCGATTTATAACTACCTTCGTCATTTCTTGCACACGAACGAATACACGTTGTGTCGCTCAAAGAATCGTTAAGTCACTCGATTGACTTTGCATCGATCTACATCTCTTTAATCTTTCAGCTTCTATTAGGTTTCTCGAGCGAATTTTGACTTCGCAAATGGTGAGTAGTTTTCATCGTTGCTTGGCATACTTTCTTAGCGATGAGACGTCACTCGTCGTGCTCTGTCCTAATTTATTCAACTGAAAACTTTAATCCGGTTCATTAAACATTGACCGAAGATGAAAGTACTCAATCTTTTCGGTTTTCTTTCTTTCTTGTTCTTTTGTTTGGTAGTTGTTTTTCGTAAATAATAAATACAAAAAAAAAAACAAGACATCAGTATCAATGAGTGAGAGTCCTTTCTTTATCCGTACGCGCCATCAAAAACTTCAGTCCATTGCCTGAATTAATTTTAACGTCGATTGGAAAAACTGTTTTTTTCAAGCAACGACTAATGACTTCCTTGTAAGTCGAAAGATACCTATCGACAAACAAGCTCTTCTAGCAATTTGTACCGTGAATGCATGCCACGATGTCAAATAGGGGCACTTACAAACCTTGAATATAAAATGATGTGCAGAAACTGATACCCCTGGGTGTACGAAGCTTACATTATATGCTTTACATGAGTGTCTGTCGAAGAAGAAAGGTTCCACTGGAACAATGACGAGCCTTCGTTTAAGAAAAAAGAAATTGTTGCATATGTCATCAGAAAGAAAGCGAAAAAAATCATTATTTTTCTAGACAAGCGACAAGCCTGTCACTTACGATCTTCTATTTGACGAAGAACGTGATTGTGCAACCGGAAGATGCAATTGTAAGTGTTACAAGTATCAATAGGAGGGCGTCAGAACTTGTGTTTCTAAGATATTCTTCTGGACCTCGACAGTATCAATGTATACTTGCTTATCATATCGAAAATATCAAAAATGATTTTTCTTCGTAAAAGTTCTTTTACAATAGAAGATCTGATGATAGAAAAAAAGGAATGTTCGGACTCAGTGAACCAATTCGAGTTATAGACATTTATTGGTCCGAGTGTCAAGAAGTGTGATATAAATGGATTGTTGCCTGACATTACCAATGTACGATCATTATAGGAGATTTTACCATTACAATTACACAATGGAATAGTCCAAAAATAGATAAACATGGTTCAATAATCAAAAACTAGAGCGTAAACAATCAACTAGCGTATATACTCGGCGCCATGAATATCAATCTTACTTTTTGCCAACTTTATGTGGTATCACATGAGAAACCATAGAGTTTAATCTATAGACCAAAGTTCATCGCATTAGAAATTGCAACTAAATTTGCAGTAACCAAGATGAAAGCATGCGAAATAGTCCTTTGCCTCCTCCAAATTTTCTGAATAAAACAGTTACGAGTAATGAGGTTACTACTTTGCTATAGAGAATCAATGAAGTTTTTTTACCCTCTTAAAAATCGTTTAATTATCTTGCATCAGAAAAAAGAAGCAGAGACCAGCACAATCTCTTTATATTTTGGACAAACTGAAAAAGATTAGGGAGGTCAAAAACCGTTTCTATCGCAGCCAATATGAAGACGATGTAGTCCGATCGCAAGCTATGTCAAGAGATATTAAAGAAGATATTTTCCAACATAGTTTCGATCAATAGAACCAATATATCTCCAATATAGAAGACAGTCATAGAAATTCGAACTCAATTTTTTGGAAAGATGTTTCTGGTATCTAAACACTATCATTTCCACCCTTAAATGCGTGCAGAAAACTTCTGATAGAATTCTTGATAATAAAACATCGGAATCTTCCGTCCTTTGTCAAGAGACTTTGAGTAGAAGAAAGAGTAGAGAAAATTCCTTGAAAGATTTTTCAACATAATCTTATCAAGGTCAGAAATTAATCTTAGTGTTGCAACCGGCAGGTTTCTTCGTTACCAGTACTGGTCTTAACCAATCAGACTGGACAGGACAGGTCGGTCGACGAGCTTAAGTCATTCTTAACATTCCTTATCCTGTAAGAGTCAAATCAACTCCTTTATTAGTCATGCCTACATCTGAATCACTATAGAAATTACTTAAAAGACTTTTTTTTCACTATTAAAGGGTGATCCAAAAGTCTTGGTACTTCATATAAAAATTTTATTTTCTCCCTTTTTTGCAAATCAAAAACTTCTCAAACTTGGGTATATAATAGCTTGCAACTAGGTGAATATTATCCTAAATTTTCACACTTCTAAGTAGTTCTCACTTACAAAGAAGATTTATACACTCATATAATAGTGAGGATCTTTTTTCCTAGGACGCGGTAAACTTTTTATTGATAAAAACATCTAGAATAATTAATTTTTATCATAAATACAACAATCAATAATACAATAAATTATATTTTTTATACGCTGCCATAGTCTTTTTTGTTGATTGAATAGCCGTTTTTCTTAATCAAAGCTTGTAGTCGTCTGGGTATTGAGTTGATCCATTTGGAACACATTGCCGGAGTGATTGTATTCCAGATTGTTACAATTCTCTTTTTTAATAACGATACATTTGCAAATCCTTCTTCCCAGTCAAACGTAAATTTCGAAAACACGCGTTGCTACGCGAGAAAATTCAAGAATCTTGCCTGTGCATGCAGGATATTTTTGGTTCGCTCGACTTTTGAGCTGGAGCACGCGTGTTTCTTTTAAAATATTCGAATCTTGTGTGTAAACGCAAGGCAATGGCACTTATACACACACGCATGACAGAAATACATGCATGCGAACACAAGTTTACAGACTTTTTAAGAAAACACATACAAACATGCAGAATTTCGTGCTTGCGTTTGCTCGTCAGCTGTTTCTTGCAAATTTATGCAAGAAATATGATTTCCATGTAAACACAACAGTTTTACCTGCATGCACATGCATGGCAGGTGCAGTCGTAGGTGTAGTCTTTTCAAACTTTGTATATATGTGCACGAAAAAATGTAACTTCAGACACATATGAGTGCATGCCATACGTGGCAAAAATGGTTCTTTAGTTTTTATGCTCGGAACTTAGGNACTTTTTTGTTATCGAGCAATTAGATTGAGGGATTTTGAGAAACCGATTACCGATTCTGATTCCTCGACTCCGATAGCCTATGATCAAACTTTATCAAAAATCATTATATTCTCGAAATACCCTTTCCTTACCGGAAAGATGAGATAACCTGCCTTCAGTTTCTTAACAAGATAGCGTTGACTTTCCTGACCTAGATGAAAGTACTATTTAACAAAATTAACTCAAAGTTTCAATCCTGTCAAAATGGTAAGAAATCTCTAGTATAACAGTATATAGCCTTGTAAGCTTTATGGAACAAACTATAGTGTCATATCTGGCAGTTCGATGTATATTACATCTAATAGATACTTTACCGTACTTTACCGTACTTCACCGTACTTTAAAGTACTTTAAGATACTTTAAGGTACTTTACCGTACTTTAAAGTACAAAAGTATCATGTTTCCCCCTTGAGTAAAACTCACACCCTCATCCATTCTCTAGTCCACACATTCACCAATGCTCACATCCACACCCTATCATGTAGATATTGTTCTTTTTGTTGAGGATACTATTCTATGTACCATGTCACACATAATTAATATGACGCTCAATTGTCTTATTTTTTGGTAGTCTTTTCACGTATAACTAATTTGGTGCTTAAAACACATCTCCATAAGGGACATTGTTTTTCACATGCAGCAAACATACGTCCATTAAGTACTTTTTATATTGTTCAAGTACAGACTGTCTTAAATGTCATAAAGAATAGAAAAAGAATTGAAGCAAAGTTGAGAAATGCATATTTATAGAAACAAAAAGTATAAACATGATAGAAGAGCTACAAAATCACCTATTCGGAAGGGAGTCTTCTAATCTGTCTTTTGCGTTGTTTATTCAAGGGGGAGGGGTGGGGCAGGTCTTCTAATTTGTCGGGAGCTTTACTCAAAAAAAAAGTTGATAATTACTTTATTTCTGCTATTCATTTTATAAACTCTCTTAGAATAGAACATTCACAAATCGTCTTATTATAATAAATACTTACTGAAAATAGAGATGATATTGACTTTTACATTTTTTTTCGAAATCAACGGTTATCAACATAGTAAAAATATCTTATTTATCTCTTGATATTAATGTTAAAGGAGTCCATCTATGAAAAATACTCGTCAATGAGTTTCTACAAACACTTAAGTGAAAAATAAGAAACGAGTTATTATATTATTCTTTCTAATTTCAGCATATCTGGTTATTCAAGTCAAAAATAATAATGTAAAATTTTTATTTTTTAAATCAATATCAATATGTGTACCGGTTGATATATTACTTTCTCCAAAATCAACAGCTAATATATGAGTATTACAGATGTTAATGATGAGCAAAAAATTTAACTACCTTGATGTTGAAAGCGATCATTTTTTTTGCTGTTTTGTTTTACTAATAATAGCGGAGAATTTAGGCGAAATATACATGATATTTTCTAATTTGACATTATAGTATTGGGTGAGAAAATACAATTATCGAAAAAATTATTATGCTGTTTCTTATATATTCCTTAAAAATAATAACAAAATAAATCTTAGATCAGTTCGATTTGGATGCACCTAATGCTGAATTACAAAAACTTGTCATTGCTATTGATAGTCCGTCAAAAGTTGATGTTCAAATCGAAGTTGTTGATAAGGCATCTATCGAGTATTTTATAAATGTCCAACACCTCGTGAAAAATTCAATAATAAAAACTTTTATAAATAATCTAATTTTATATTGAGGTAATTATCATATATCAGTAACATATGATGGTGAACATATCGATGGTCCATCGTATCATTTACCTTTATGTGCTCAACCATCACAAGAACAAGTTGTTTCAGCGGCTCTTTCACATCGAATGAATCCACCTCGTGTTATTATTGAATCTATTGAATTTTATGTTTGTTTGTTTTGTTTATCTCAATACTAAAAATTATATATTTGTAAAAATAAAACAAATTTTATTTTATTCATTAATTTTATATACGAATTTCAGCAAAATTTGTGTGTTGATGAAGATAAGCCAAGTCTTCCGGTCGAAGTTTAGTTTGTAATTTTTTCCATTTTTAAATTACCATGATGTCGAATCCATTTAAAAAATGAAAAAGAAAAGAACGTTTGAAGTCAGGTGCATAGCAATATGTCAACTCTTGAGATGGCAGAGAAAAAAAATTAACTTTGAAGATTTCTACTGAATAGTATGTAGTGTACTCTATTCCTCGTTTCTCATTGGTTATTTAAATTATCCATTAAATTTTCTTGTTTATTTTCTAGTCGTTTATCCCTTTTAGTTATTTTTTTGGTACTTGTTTAGATTAGACCCCGGACAGAACAGAAAGAAAATATATACGTTAGAAAAATGACCAACGAAAAGAACAGAACGAAAGAAAAAGAAAAAAAATATAGATGTCTTCTATAGATGACAGTGGCATGCATGCCACTGTTATCTATAGAAGACATCTATATTTTTTTCCTTTTTCTTTCGTTCTGTTCTTTTCGTTGGTCATTTTTCCAACGTATATATTTTTTTTCTGTTCTGTCCGGTGTCTAAACTAAACAAGTACCAGGAAAGGTCTAACACGTCCTTCATGAATTGATACAATGCTGTTAACAAGTACACCACTTCGTCGTTCACCTGGCGTTTTATCAACAACATCATTGACTGAATCTGCAGCTAATTTAACTCTTCAACAAATTTTTAAAGAAAAAAAATCAAACATATGAAGACATGTAATTACTTAATTTGACAAAAAGTATCAATACAAAAAGATAAACAAAAAGATAAAAAACTAAACAATAAAAATATTAAACAACGATCGAAAGCTAGAAGAACTGTTATTGCTGAAGTCGATGATGATGAAACAGAAAATGGTGAAGAAATTAAAATAAGAAAAAAACTAACTCCAAATAAACGAAAAACATCTATTTCAAAACAAGAACAATTCGAAGAGCCTATATCGAAAAAACTTCGAAGTACTACTGCTTTGCATAACAAAAGCACCTATTGGTAAATTTGCATATATCATTCTAAATTAATGATTGAATTTTAGATCAGGTAAAACTTCAGCTGGAAGCTCAGATGACTGTACAACTGTTGATGAAGAAAATGAAGAAACACGTCTTATTGAACAATCAAAATTATGTATTGAAGGACCAGGCAAATCCTTTTCTTCTTCTTTTGCTTTTTACAATTTTAATTTTTAGGAACTCGACAAAATTACAAAAAATTAATGAACGTAATACAAGAATTGGTGAAAAAATTCAAAGCCTTCGTTCACATCAAGCAGTTCTACCAACATTACCATCACCAATTCGTACTCGATCAACCAATGGAAAACAAGATGTTTTCGTTGCACCAGCTCAGAATAGTTCACGTAAATTATTTCATACGATTCTTAAATAAAAAGTCTATTTAGTTTTTGTTATATTTATTTTCAGCTGTTAGAATTAAGACAGCATCACGTGTTACATTTGCACTTCCTCGTCCAGTAGCATCACCAATTCTAGCGAATGTTTTCTATCCAATTCATCCACCAAGTCCTTAAATGCCATCAACAACAACAGCAACATCAATTGATACAAAAACAGATATATCTTATCCTATTCTTCATGAAAAACAATGTCAAACACAGTCTGTTGAAATAATAAATCAATCAATACAAACAGAATCTATGAATAGTGAATTAAATTCTATTTGTACTTAATATTATTCAAATCTTACATCTGAACAACCTGTTGTATGTCAAGATGTAACAGCATGTGCTTGTGTTGAACAATTAGTTAAAACACGTCAGTTTCTTGTTGATAAAAATATTAAACTTTCAATTACCAACTGTTAGTAAGAAAAGAAAATAACAAATATCTTATTTTGTTTCATTGATTACTTAGATTAATTAATCAATCAAAGTATCGAAACAAACAATGACAGTTGAAGAATCATCTCCATCTACTATAGTTTTTGCTAAATCAAGTCTGAAAGCAGAACAACAGGTACACAAGACAGGAGCCTCTAGAACTGTTATTATTCAGGAATTTTTCAAAAAATCTCATATCTATTTGATTATGAAACGGAAGAAATACGTATAAAAAGAAGAATCCAGTTGAGAATGACGATTGAATTTACACCTCTCTACTTCTAGTTTGTTACATTAAAAAACCTGTCGCGTGTTTTTAATAGAGAAATCTTAAGTTTACAATAAATTTGGATACTCATTTCTGAGACGAAAGTCTGCACTTATTAAGTTTCATCTTGGGTAAACTTTTGGCGAATTAGTAATTCAGTTGACAGTATGACAAAATTAAGAGATGATAAAGGAATATTTTTAAAATAAGCAAGACATCCGAGAGTGTAAAAAATTGAAACAAACTTTAGAAAATTCTTGTATCGATCTATGAACCCATTCAAAATTAGTTCACTATGAATTTCAACATAGAGATATTCGCTTCGTTTTATAAGCTGAAATTTTATTCGTGCATGTCATTTCATTTTTCTATTTGACATTGCATATTAATTATTGAATTATATTGTTATATATGTACAGATCATCTTTGAACAACTTATTTCTCAACTTAATATTCGTTATTCAAATGCAGTTGATGAAACAACAACTCATGTAAAAACGGATTCATTAGACGAAACTACTCCACTTATCTATTCATTAACATTGAAAGTTATTCAAGCAACTGCTCGTCGTTTACCGATAATTAGTATTCAATGGCTGGTTGCATCAATAACACATCAAATCATAGTACCATCACAAATCTATGAAATATTTTTAGATAATCCAATATATGGTTATTATGGTGGTTTTCTTCGTTCATGTATTCCTCGTTCACAAGGACTTTTTCAAGGCATTGAATTTCGTTTAGAATGTCCAGAACAACATGGTTATTCAACTATCTTACGAGGGAACCTCCCGAGGTGCCCTCCACGGATTTCAATGTAATCTTGTCTATAGATACTAGACAATGTCTTAGTTATAACTCTAAAAGGATTTGGGTTCATGGCGTTTCCTTCAAGAGTTATGAATATTTGGATTTTGCCCCTATAGGGCATAATATACAGTTTTAACGAATCTGTAATTCAATCAAAATATGTTGCAAATGTCAGAATCTTTTCTAATATTGTTTATATCTGTTGTATTTATGGAAATTTTTACTTATTAGCTGTTCTCATTGTAGTTTTTTAAACTTTCGGAGTTGGTCAAAAAAAAATTCAAATGCTCATGAAAAGTACTAGCACACAAAGAACGCTATCCATTTTCTGCCATGCAGAGCTCACGAAAGAACCATGATCTTTCATTTTTGACCCATTTTTTTTACTTTAGAAGGCCTCTGTTTCATTTTTTCCTCTTGTTTATTGAACAAACTTTTCTTCGAAACGAAAAAAAATAAACCAAGTATTTTAATATATGAAGTTGGTAAAGAAAGAAATAGCTGGTAAAATACAGAAACTTTATATACTAAAAAACTTGGTGCACTGTTTTTGTTTCGAAGAAAAATTTATTCGATAAACAAGAGGAAAAAATGAAACAAAGGCCTTCCAAAGTAGAAAAAGAAGATCAAAAATAAAAAACCATGGTTCTGTCATGAGCTCAGCATGGCAGAAGGAGGATACCGTTCTTTGTGTACTAGTACTTTCCATGAGTATCTACATTTTTTGCCAATTCCGAAATTCTAGAAAAATCGACAATGAAAAGAGCTACAAAGTAAAACTTTCCATGAATACAGCAAGTATAAACAACATTAGAAAAGGTTCTGGCTTTTGAAACGTATTTTGATTGAATTACAGATTCGTTAAAACTGTATATTATGCCCTATAGGGACAAAATCCAAATATTCATAACTCTTGAAGGAAACGCCATGAAACCAAATCCTTAATGGGTTATAACTAGGGCATTGCCTAGTATCTATAGACAAGATTTCATTGAAATCTACGGGGAGCACCTGTGGAGGTTCCTTTGTTAGCTGATAATCGTGCACTTCGTCAACTTATTTACGTTTGCAGTAAAACAATTGTTGATGATTCAAATCAATATCAATCGTCAACAATAACTGTATTGTGCAATGAAATGAAATGATAAGATCATATATATAGCTTATGTTAAACCGGACCGGTTAGTCGCTTCAATAGCTCAAATATAATCTTCAGCCATTTCAGCAATTTTT
This sequence comes from Rotaria sp. Silwood2, assembly GCA_905329745.1. Lineage (NCBI taxonomy): Eukaryota > Metazoa > Rotifera > Eurotatoria > Philodinida > Philodinidae > Rotaria > Rotaria sp. Silwood2. The sequence goes on from CAJNSZ010000045.1 coordinate 252,853, forward strand.
CGTTCATTGTTCTCCTTAATTAGTGATACCTCTTTTTTCTATGCATAGTTCATGTGTACTTAGATCAGATTAATGAAAAGCTTTTTCTTTTTTTCTTTTTTTTTATATCAATATTCATTTGTACTTAAAAAGAAAAAACTACATAGATGATCATTATTGATCTAAAATTATAATCAAATATTCTTTCAGATTAAAACTCGAACGACTAAATCAACAAAGAAAGATATAAAGAAGAACAAACAGTAACTTAAATAGAAAACTTTTTATTAAAGAATTCAAATATTTTCTATATGATTTTAGACCGAAAGAAAAATGAAATATCGGCACTGAAACAACATAAAAAAGATTTAGCAACAGTTAATCCAGAATTTTATAAATTTTTGAGAAATGAAGACGAGAGTTTACCACATTTTAATGTTAATGAAGATGATGAACCGATTTCCGATGATGATCCAGAACAACAAATTCATCAATTACCTGAACAACTTATTGAAATGGAACCTTCCTCTGATAAAGTATGTTATTTGTTTTCTTCTAAGAAAAATACGATAGAACATTGAGTTTTAAGAAGGTACACATGATGAATCATTGAGCAAAGAAGACCAAGAACAAGTTACAACTGAAATGGTTGAAAATGAGACACTTAACTTCAAGTAAAATAATTTCATCAAATTTTTTCATTTTTATTTCTATAACAAATAGAAAAATCAACCAACATTAAATACAATTCGACATGTAACACGTGCTTTTGGTTTAGCTGTTCAATCAGTTTATGGTGGTGCTGATGTATCAGCTGATACAGATCAAGCAAACAACAAAAAAGAAAAAGAAACAATTAAAACTGGTGCAATTGATGATCGTGAGTGTATGATTTCTCATTGTTTAGAATTTCTAAAAATGTTTTCTTTCCTTAGAATTTAATGTGATTGTTCGTCTATGTCTTAAACAATTGTTACCAGCTATCTATCGATTTCTTCGTATAAAAATTGCTACAACAAGTAAATTAAAACCAGAAACAAGTTCCAATTGGAAATATATTGAACAAATAATGAAAAAAATATTTGATTAATTTGACACGAGTTTGTTTCATGTTCGAATAGTTTTCATATATGAACTTTGTTTTGATGAATTTAGCTCATATCAATGATAAATGTTCCGAGTACATTGAATATTCTTCTTCAACACGCTTGTTCTCTTATTCCATTTGTTATTGTTTTACCAAATACACGTCAAGCACTGGTTAAAGTAATTGATAATAGGAAAAAATATCTTGTTTTAAAAATGTTTCTAAATTAGAAATTGATTCATATTTGGTCAACATCATCCAATGAACGAAATCGTGTTATTTCATTTGTTTGTTTATTTCATTTGATACGTGAACATAGAAAAGAAATGATTGGTGTCGTTTTACGAGTAAATGCATTGTCACATTGATAAAATGAATCAAATATGTTTTGTTTTCGAATAGAAAATTTATTTGGATTATTTGAAAAATTGCAAATGTCATCACTGACAACACTTTCATTAATTAATTTTATGTAAAGATCTTTAGTTGAACTTTATTTACTTGATCCAACAGTGACATATCAACATGGTTTTGTTTTTCTTCGACAACTCGCTGTATATTTACGTACAGTAATTCAAAATAAGAAACAGGTACAGAGACATTTGTTGTTCAATTAAATTTCATGATAAAATATCATATTTAGGGAAATATTCAATGTTTATAATTGGCAATTTATTCATGTGTTAGGTTTATGGACAAATGCTATTGGAATATTATATAATAATAAAGAATAATTAATTCAGCAACTTGCTCATCCACTAACAGAACTTATTATAGAAACGATCAGGTATAATCCTTATCCTAAATTACTTTGCTTGCAAAATTTATGCCATTGTTCGCGTTCTCCAACAAGTTAATCATTAAAGTTTAAGACATTTTCACATCTAAAATCGATTTTCTTGAGGAAAATGTACTTGATTTCTTTGTTCTCTCTTCGTTGATGTTTTCTTAGATCCACTTCTAAGATAATTCGAGAAATATCCTGGAAAATTTCCATTGGATGTTGATATCTGTCTATTGAAACGATCATCTATTTTTGATATAAATTGTGTTCTCTTAACGGTAAAATGAATCGAGTACTCAACCTAGAAAGGATTTCGATTAATTATTTTTAATTTTGATTATATTTTAACAAAAATCGAAACAGTTGTAGTACTGCCCTTAGGAAAAATTTTCTTAACATGGTGCTTAAATCGAATGTCTTAAAGTTTGAAATATCCTGTTACAACAGTGAAAATCATTTAGTCGCTAAAATTCTGTTTATTGCATCATTAAAAGATATATACAGGATCCTTTGGATCAGTTTCTGTACTTGTAAACAATCTCTTAGTTAGATAAATCATTGTGTCGATATCTATTTGAATCTAAAGCTAGCATATAAACTTACAAGAGATATCCTTTAGAAAAATACATCATTGATTCGAGATCATTGCTTCTGAATAACAGTGATTTTAAGTTTGATGAAGAAACTTTTCGATGACTTAGTACATATTTTTGTGGAATAGATTAATACCATTAGCTCGTTATTATCCATTAGGACTTCATTGTATTCGTCTATTAATTAAATTGATTGCATTGACGTCTGTACTTATTCTAGTTTTACCATTTTCACTTGAAATGTTTGATACAACTAACTGATTTCAGCAAACGCCATAAAAAGGCCAATCTCAAAGCACAATATATCAATTTTGATATATCACTGAAATTAACAAAACTGCAAATGGATGATCGAGCTTTTCACGTTTTGTTTTGTCCATTTCATAATCAATTTCTTAGAAAAGTGAAGTTTTTATTTATTTTTCTTTTAGGATAGTTTAATGGATCAATTTTATGAACTTGTTATACTTTATATTGTTCATTATGCCCATCATGTTACATATCCTGAACTTGTTTATCCATTAACACTTAAATGTAAAAAAATTCATTAAAGTTTGTAAAACACAAAGGTTTGTTAAAGTAATTCGAGGTTGATTGAAAAAAGTACAAGAAAATGCTAATTTAATTGAAGAACGTCGACAAAAATCGGGTTTAAATGTTAAACATATCAAACAAATGGTAAAGAAAAATATTATTTAAGATTTATTTTCTATTCTTTCAACTAAACAGGATAATTGGCTTGAACAAAGTCTTCAACAATCAATATAAATTCCATTTGTGGTTCATGTTCAACGATATAAATCATTGAGACAACGTGAAGTTTTAGAAGATATTGCTGAAAAAGAAAAATTAGTTATTCCAATAAAATATGAAATTCTATTCTTGATATAAAATCTCTTTGATAGATTTCAAAATTAGGTTGAACATCATTACCGGATTTGATTCGACCTGAATGACAAGTAGTTGCGAAACAAAATTTCAAAATGATGATTGAAAAAAAAATTAGTAATAATGAACAAGAACTTTTTAAAATTAAATCAAAGAGAAAGCATCATGACGTCGATGAAGATGATCAACTAGAAGAACAAGAAGAAGATGATGATGATGATGAAGACGTAACAACAAGTCTACCAGCGAAAAACTAAGCGAATATTTCTTGAACGAATATTGAAGATAATATTTTATTCAATGATCTAGATGTCAAGCAATAATGAGTAATGGAGATTCATCCATTCCGACTACCGATGAATTTCTTTCGATTGTTAAAAAGAAATTTGATCGTCGAAGAGATTGTGTTAAAACATTGTCTGTTGATGATTTTGAATAAGAACAAAAATACTCGGAGATAATTCACTGATTTTTAACTTTGTTTTTGTTAACTTGTTTCAGATATTTTGTTTTGTTAATATGATCGAAGATACGAAAGAAGATAAAAAGAGCGAGTCGAAAACTCCTCTTCTATCCGCTAATCTTTTTATATCAACTCGTCCATATGTTGCTCAAATGGGATGTGACTATGACTGTAGCCGTGTGGGTGTCGGTTGCGAACAAGATATCTATATCCACACCCACATCTCACCCACACGCTCAAGTATTGAAACTTGCAGAATATGAACGAGCTATCGTGAAATCTAGTCAGAAATACATTTGCAACCCTGAGAACATAGTAGTTGGCGACATATGAACATTACCTTGTAGGTTCATATCTAAGAGCATGAAATCACTCTAGTTGTTGAAAAAGAAATGCCACAAGAGCATTTTTTTCCTCTCGGTTTATTCTACCTAGATGTATTTTAAATAGCCATCAATATGAGTCAATGTTTAAGAAGATTCTGGTTGTGCTTTGACGCCTTGAATCTGAATACATAATTTATCCATGGTTAATGGTCGATTTGTGTCTTAATTGAAGCTCATGCATTGTGGAATTTTCATCTATTCGTGATGTGTATAAAATGCACTTAAGCTATCTTTATCAAAAAAAGTAATCACTTAGAAATGTTTTTTAAAAACATCAAGATACCAACAGTAAAAAAGATAGACAAATGCATCTAGCGAGCAGTTTTACACCTAGCTGACGCATTTTGAAATAATTCAAGTGATTTATGAAGACATTTCTTTTGACACTGTAGATAGTCTGCTGAGAAAATTATCCAATATTAATTCAATCTTCTTCTCTTATGGTAAAAAACATCAGAAAAATACCGTACATCAAAATAGTTGAAAATGTTGCGTTGTAGCCATAATTGCAAAACTTCTATTCTATTCTTTCTTTTATAGAGTTTATTATTCAAATAAGTCTGAAAAAGGTGACGATTTGATCATTTTTTCTTTTTCTGTGTCTTATGATACATTCTGTAGAATGAAACTGAAAAAATGAACATAAATATCTGGATAAAAATGGTTGAAACTGTTACATTATAATCAGGCTTATGAAATTCCTTTTTTTTCCTTGTGCAACTAAAGCTTTAAATTTCAAAATTTGAGAAGTTTTTAATTTGTTGTCAATAAATCCTATTACTTTTAGATTCTGTTTAGCTGAAGAAAAAGTTTTAACATGGCGAGTGCTAAAACCGAACGTCGAATTCTTGTGTTGGGCTCTGCTGATAGTGGTCGAACAACATTAATTAAAACAATATGTGGTGAAAATATTCAATACGAAACTATGCCTGGAATGGAATATGAGCAAATAAAATGCCTGGATAAACATTTAACGTTTATTGAAACACCAGAATTTAAAAGAAATAAAAAAAGTTGGGATGAAATACAGGAATTTATTCGAAATGATCTACTTCCAATTCATGCTATTTGGCTTGTGTTACATTATCAATATGATATTGATGACAATGCACTAAAGACGTTAACAATGTTACCATATTTACCTTCATTTATCATTTTAAATCACGCAGATTTTTTACAAACTTCTTTTTATTGTCGACAAGAACTTGAAAAAGATATCAAGCATTTTGATGATGCAAATCAAAAAAATCCTCCTGCTTATTTGCAAAGTTCTCCGATATTAATGGCCCAACGAGAACGTTTAATTAAATGGAAAGCGAACAATAAAGATGCAGTTAATTTACAGCGTATTTTTTTAACGTCTTTACGTAATCAAGAAGAAACTGATCGTCCAATTGGTGTCAGAACAGTAATTGAAGAAACTATTAGCATAATTGATGTATTTCAACAAAAACAAGGTAAAAAGCATACATTTAATGCTGATTTATCTTCATCTAGTTAGTTCTTCTAGTTATTTTGAAAACAAAAATAATTGGTCATGAAACACCTAGTAATCCATGGAACAGATTTCAAAAAAAACATGCCGAAAAAGGTTGTTTAGAAGAAGACATAACTGCACAGTATTATCATATATGTCTTGGTGAAAACGACTTCTCGATTGACGATACCATTATCGATGTGATCAGAAGAACAGGTAGGGACACAGTTTTTAAAATAAAAATATTGCAAAGAGATGCCTTTCATTGTACTCGTTTTGCTTTAGAATCACTAACAGTTGCAGTTCCATTGGTAACAATATTTTGAATCAGTTGGCTTTATAGTCTCTCTGTTTTTCTTTTTTATAGGTAGAAGCTGCTTCAATACTGCCTCATGATGATCTATATCAAAAATTATCATCGTATCGTGATGTTGACAAACTAACGCAATTAGGTCTTGTTGCCGAACACTTTTTGCAGTGGTTAGATATGGGATACAATGATGCTGGTTCATTATTTGCTTTAATTCCGGCTTATTTTAAATATCAAATTGACACTTGTCCTAATTACCATGAAGCTACTTTTGAATTACAATTAGCAAAATTAGGTTTGACTTCGGATTGTGTTAAGTTTATTGTTCAACAAACTACAAAATATGAAAATGATGATAAACAAGATGCCATTTATTATGCTCTTCAATATTATCTACATCAATTTTTTGTTATATTTGAAATAACACTTGATCCACCAATAACATCCACACCACTAAACCAACTTAAACCATTAGATATCCAAGTATCAAAAGATCTTTTTCCTGGAAAATTTCAAACAATTAGAATTACCAATTTTCGTACAAATGATATAAATATAAGCCTAGAAAGAACTGGGATTATACAACAGAAAGGTAGTGAGAAAATCTTATTTCATGCAACTCAAGCACAACAGGCAGTTAATATTCTTCATTTTGGTCTCGATGCTATGGGTGCGCGGTCCAATTTAGATTTTGGACCAGGCTTTTATCTTAACATATACTTTAAAGATGCTAGTGATTTTTGTCAACGTCATATTGCACCTTATGCTGATCATCAAGCAGCAATACTTATTTTCCAAGTGCCAGCTCAAGTTTATAATACATGGAATATTTATGAAGTTGATTATACAACATTGGAACAAAATTTAGATAATTTAACTAGATGGCAACATTTTGTTAGAGATTGTCGCAGGGGACAAATAAATAATCGTGCACGCCATGAATATGACGGATTCTCAGGCCCACAATGCGCTAATCCTAGTAAAATCGTGTCGGAACTTCTACGAATTCGTTACACAAATGAAACAAAACCAAGAGTGGCTTGGCAAATCAGTTTACATTCATCCAACACACAAGCCAGAATAATGGATTATTTAACAAGTGTAGTAACATTTACAGACATTTAATATCAAAAACACCAATAAAGGTTTTTCTAATAGTAAAAAATTTATTATTCCTGACAAGAATATATACATGTTCGTTTATTTTTCATTTTCTTTCTATTATATGTGTTTCTTTCCTTCTTCTTGATGAGTTAATCGTTATGTATAGAGATACTTTCTTCTACTCATGTTCGATTGTTATTTAGTTTTGTTGTACATCAATTGTTATGTGGTTGATGTTGTTATTCCTTATTCTCATTTCTTTAATCATTTGAATAAATCTCGAACTCATGTTCAACAGCAACAAAACTTACATTGGGGACGGTGCGAGTGTGGGTCAATATGAAAGTTAAAAGTGGTAGAGTTATAACTGATGAACTTTTCAGTCAAACAGTTAGTGGAGTCATAATCATCAACCGTAGTTATAACTATCAACCATTGTAACTCGATTAACTTTTTCAATTTTTGAGTAAGTTTAATTAAGTTCAAATAGTAATTAATTATTCTGATTTAATTTACATGTTTGATAAAATAAATTAGAATATATGTATTTCATTGTTGTTTACTTCAGAAACTTTGTATTTATAGATTGTTCTCTGAGTTCTTTTGTCATGTATTCATCTGCAAGTTAAGTTTTCTCGTAATTATATGGCGAAAGTGAATGCAAGGGTGACACAATATATTTTTTGTTGTATGACCAATGATAATTTTTAAAATGTAAGTAGATGAGAATAGTATTTAAAAACTGAAACTACTGTATTATATTTCTTATTCTCTAAAATGGTAACCATCTTTAGTATATATTATGCAGAAATTTAGATAACGCTTCCTCTTAGTACAATCACGTATATTTCATTTAAACATGACATAACTATGTCAAGTCATTCTCAGTTCATTCTTATATGTCCATCACTACTTTTATCAACACAGATTCTTCTGCTATTCTCGTTCTTCCTCGTCATTATATCGACAAACGTGAGAAGAGAAACGAAAGAATGAAGAAATCAAGGTAATCAGAGGGAAAAAGAAGAAGCAGCCATTGGTTTCTTACAAGTTAAAGATAAAGAGAAATGCTTCCTACATTATTCAGAAGGGTAAAGTGGATGATGGCTCGTAGATGTCTGATGTGCGCGTACCTTATTTAAGGCGTGGATATGACTAATAGATTTACTTAGTCTCAACGCATGTAAAAAAAAGGTTAATAATGAGATTTAAAAAGGTTAAAAAATGGTTATTATCGAAAATAACCGAAAAAATCAAAATTGCATTCATTCTTCTGATTAATTTTGTTCATAATCAATTACAAATTGTAGGAAAAACATCGATTTTAATTTGTTTTTCTTCATGATAAATGAAAAGATCTTTAACCAATTTACTTCCTATTGCATCAATTATAATCAATTTTTTTCATGAATTTTTAATCGATTATAATCGAAGTAAATCAGATTAATCAATGAAATGTTGATTTTTTCGGTTCATTTTGATTATAATCGATTACCAAATGATTAAAATCGATTAAAAGCATATGATTTTAATCGATTTTGATCTGATCTTTATCCTAATTTTTTTACATGGGTGATCTTCAGCAATGTCGGAAATTGCACTAGATAGCGGCTATAACCAAACTGTTTCTAAGTAAAGCTCAAGATTATAACTATGACCGTAAGCTATAACCAAGGTTGGTAGTTATAACTTTGACTGAAAGTTATAACAATGTTAATATTCGACTGATTTATGCTATTATGAAACTTTCAAGAACATACTTTTAATTTATAATCGTGTTTGCTTGATAAATATATGTTCAATAAAAATAATGGTGATTTTCGCGTTTCGTTCGCTGCTGTTAACATAGAAAAAACGTAATATTACACCGTAAAGATGCGCTGTTTCAATCATAGGCGACCGATAACTACGAGAAAATGTAACTTGAAGACGAATACATGAAAAAAAACTCATAGGGAATAATCTATAAATACCAAGTTTCTGAAGTAAAAAACAATGGAATATAGTTATTTTAATTTATTCAATCAAACACATCAATTAGATCAAAATAATTACTAGTTCAACTTAATTAAATCTACTCGAAAATTGAGAAAGTTAATCGAGTTAGAATGGTTGATAGTTATAACTGTAGTTGATAGTTATAACTACGATTGATAGTTATAACCCAAGTTATAACCATTTTAACTTTTTTCCGTTTTTCTTAACTATCAACTTTTTAAAAAACAGTTTTAACTTCCACAGTGCAAATCATAAATATCAAATTATTTGTATGTTCAATCGAAACAAAATATTCTATGTTCATTATATTCGTTCAAGGTATCATTTCTATTGCTACGTAGTCTTCATTTTCTAACATTGCATATATATCTGTTGTTTTGTATGCGCAATTGAGGGAAAAAATAGTATGTTTATTTTTTTTAACTTTCTAGCTTTCTCTTCAATATTTACTTGGCCGTGCATCATGTAACACTATATATATTGAATCCTTGGCATGTTCGATTGAAAAAATATATTCTATATTGATTATTTTATTTTCATGTGCCTGTATGATTGTTAATTGATCATCCATCCTGTGTCTTTTCCTGCATATGTGTTGATTAGTATGCTTGATTCAAGATAGCAAATTTCATGTTGATTATTTATTTTCTAGGTGTCTACTCAATATCTACTTGTTCATTTACTTTATAACATTTCATATATATCAATTTATTTGTATGTTCGATCAAGAAGATATACTCCTTGTTGATTATTTTCTTTTTAGGTGTCTGTTCAATTTCTATTTGGTCATTCATCCACTGAGTTTAGAAATATATTCACGTATTTGACCTGCTCCATTCAAGAAATATATTCTATATTGACTATTTAATTTCAGGTGCCTGTTGAACTGTTACTTGATCAGTAATCCTGTGTCTCTTCCGATAAACCTGTTGATTAGTGTATTTGATTGGGGAAAACGTCTAATGTTGATTATCTATTTTTGGCTGTTTCTTTGATTTGTATTCGGTGGTTGAAAGTGCTTTTACCTATATACTTGCTAATTTGTAAGTTCAATTGAGGAAAAAAATAGCATGGTGATTATTTAATTTTTAGGTATTTCTTCAATTCGTTTTGGATTATTCATTATTTGACGCTTCATATATAATAGATTATTTGTATGTACGATTTAAAAAAATATATTTTATTTCGATTATTTTCTTTTTAGGTGTCTCTTCAACTACTATTTTGTCATGTATTCTCTTACATAATAAATATATTATCGTATTGGTATGTTCGATTGAAAAAATATGTTGCAGTTGAGATTCGAATCTAATTAAAATTGGAATCAATTTCTCAGATTTTCTTTCTTTAGAGATTTCGTACGAATATGACTCAGACAATTTGTTTGTTTTATTATAGAACTTACATTTCTAGTTACTTATTAGTTGATAGAAAAAAAAAATATTGTTTTTTAAATAATAACGAGTTATAATTAAGTATACTTATCAGAGATGTCCACAGGGTGAATTTTTACACCCTGCCCTGCCCTGTACCCTGTCCTTCTCCTACCCTGCCCTGTTAACAAGAAAATAAAAAATCTACCCTGCCCTGCTTATCTAGATTGAGCAGGTCCGGGCAGGGTACCCAGTAGAATCGATATGCTCTCTTACTGCGCTTTTTAATTCAGTTCAAGAGCAACAACGGTTGTGTATTATATCATAGAAAATTGATTCATTTAAATCTATTTCACAATATAAATGACTAACAGTTCAACTAACAAAATGTATGAATATTACCAAACGCAAGACAAGTAAATAGCATAAGATACGCAACCTGGGCTCGCAAACTTTACTATAGATCTTCATCTGAAAAAAAAGTTCAACAAAAAGAACGACAAAAAATATATGACAGCTACTATCAATAAGAAAAAAACAGAAAAATGCATAATTTATTTTTAAATTAAACTTTTTCTGCTGATTGTATAAATAAAATGTTTTCTAATGTATTTGGTTGAAGATGACTTCTCCTTTCATTTAAGATCCAACCAGCAGTAGAAAATTCTCTTCCTACGTTAGTTGTCGTTGCAAGAATAGACAAAATTGAACGACTGGTACCGCCTTCTGTAACTAATTTTCGGTTTTTGACTCGCAAGGACAAAAAAACACTCTTTTCAAAAATGAAAACTCAGAAAGTCAATATTCATATTTGCAAGGTATGAAGGTCTCACCCTGTCCTGCCCTGCACCATGTGCTACCTTACCCTGCCCTGAAACAGGGCAGGGTAGCAAAAACTTTTTTTACCCTGCCCTGCTTCAGGACAGAGCAGGGAAGGATTATCCTGCCCTGTGGACATCTCTGATACTTATTCTATTCTTCTAAAACAGTGTATTAGTGATTACTTTCATATCACTGAATGTGTATGCATAAATCTCATTCGTACAGAATTGATTTACAATAGTATTCTGTTAACTGTGTCTTTCTATCATATTTCAATTTTTAGAGAAGCAGTACATAGGGCCATTCATTGACTGGCTGCTTGTTTTAGTTAGTAAATTCGTGCTTTCTAGTTATTTCATATTCGATTTTTTCTGAGCATGGGGACATGGGGACATTCAATGATTGGTTGAGTTCCAAATGCTAGGAAATATTTTTGCATTCAAATATCGTCATTATTGTTGTTGTTTTGTTATCGCTGTATAAATTGCTCAACAAGAATGTTGGTAAATATTTTCTATATGGCGAATTTTGTTTGAAGCATACGCATATGATGTGGATTGAACGATTGGTAAAATTTTGAATTATTTATTGATTTTTTCGTTTTTGATTGAACAATAAACGGAATACATATGGGGGTTGGGCTTACCTGTAAAGTCAAAAGTTTTGTGATTGTTTATGGAAAATGTAAAATATTTTTGTTAAAGAATATGAAAGAATTATTTAGGTATAGTGGAAGAAATATGTTTTTTTGTAATAAAATATATGTGATGCTCGCAAACGTTGTCACTGCCTCCTAGCTTTGTAGAGAAAGCAGATTTTGGAAAACGAATAGTGAAACAAATTGATTGATGTATTATATTTTATTTTATTCTTCAATGCTATTATATCTTTGTGAGATATTCAAATGAGGAATATTGTTTTTTTGAATAACATTACAGAGAATATGATATATGATATGATGTAACATCGTAGAAATGGAAGTGTGCGATGAACGTTGACGTTTATTGCATTATAAATTTTTATTATTTCGTTTTGTTTTAACGGGTTCATCTAAACATTTTTTTCGTTTATTTTTTTGAATGATACGAGGGTCAGTTGAATGTTTGTGTTCACTATTAGAAGACGTTAGTTCCGAATTAATGTTTTCTAAATAATAGATTACAAGATATATCTTTTATTTATATGTCACTATAGAAGAAACAAATGTTTTCAATATTGCGAAATGAGGATTGATAAATATAGAATGATTGATTGTGTGAGTTATTGTGAATTTTGAGAATTGGATTAGTGTTTATGTTGTTTCTATAAAAGATTTTTTTAAAATTTTTCCTATTAAAGGTAACAAAAGAAAAACAGATATAGATTAAATCATATAACTGACTGGAAGTATTTTTTAGTATGATAATTATTTGGTGATTTATTTTTTTTTCTGATTATAAAACTTTAAGATATTCTGTAATTGAGTGTCAGCTAAACATAAGAAACTTCAAGGCTTGATAGAGGTTTATGATTTTATAGCAGTATAGCATATGCCAAAAGACCATTACTCAAATACGTCATTGTTGTTTTTGCAAGTTATTATGCATAGTTAGGCAAAAAAGACTATCGGATGCGAGAAAGTTCACGCGTACCGATCCTTGGCATAAGTACGAATACGTACGAGTTTTCTAAGATCTCAATACAGAGAATTTATCTAGTAGATTTAGGAATGACGCATCATTTTAGCCGATGAGACGTTATACGAGTCATCAATCAAAATATTAGTATAATTTTTCAGCGTATAGTTCTCCGTGCGTGTTAATATTTATATAAGTGAATCTTCTTTTCACAGCCATTGGCATTCTGATTGAGCCATAATTTTATAACAACAAATTTATGTTATTCATTGAGAATAAATTGTGTATACGAAATGAAAGAGTACAAATATAGAATAAAAAGAAGAAATAAGTGTCCATTTGGTCCTGGGGAAACAGAAATTGCAACTTTATGAAGTATAGTCTTTATATAATGCAGAATCATCTAAAATTTCTCGTGCTCAGACGTCGAGTATGAGTACGAGGAAAATCGTATTTGGTTACAAGTGCTTTCAGTATTTAACTCAGCTCTGATTTTATGAAACTTCATGAATGAAATTGTTGGTGATTATATTTGGTTCCAGTAAGAAACATTGGATTTTTGTATAAAAAAAATATTGATTTATTATTAAATTTACAACATAATATACCATTGAATTGGCTCAACGATTGATTGTTTGTCATTGAATTGTTAATTTGAGTAAAACATGATGAATTACTTGAATTTATTCTTTGATAGGATTCATTTTGATTAAATTGAATATAATCATGTTTGATGTAAATATTCGATGCGGCTACATCAGCAAGATCAATTATGGTTGATGGTGATGATGTAACATTAGGTGTTAAAGATACTGTTTTTTTCAATATTTGAAATACAATTGGAGATTTGTTGTGAATTTATTAAATTACTATTGAGTTGTATTCCATCTCAAAACAAAAGAAGAAGAATTTTAATCATAATAACATGTGATAATAATATAAATATACTATTAACTATGGGGACTATGCTATTGTTCTCAATGCTTCCTGTAAGTACATTTTCTAAAAAGCAAATATTTACATCTATATGAAACTATGGAATAATAATATACTATGGTATGCTTGAGATACAGTTATTTGTGTAAATGTGGATAGAGTTTTGTTGGTATTTAAAGATAGAACGGAATTTAATATGACTGTTGGAAAATCACGATTATTTTGTATTTGATGTATCGGTTATTGCATTCGAATCATGTGTAGTTATTGTAAATTGATGAGTATTCCAAGTGTCTAAAATATAAGTTGCATTGTAATATTAAAAAAAATATGAATTACAAGATAAATAAAATATATTGAGCAGGAGTATTTTTAAATGATGTTTTATTAGTATTGTTAAAAGATGACATATTGTACGATCGATCAACATCTGAATGGGTCTGCGATTGTGTAGATGATTGATTTGAAAGTTTAGAGCGATTGATGGGCATTATAATCAGATATATTTTGATTAGCAGTAACAGACGCTTTTTATTATATAAAAATATTAATAAACATTAAATAAATGATTAATTTTTTTTATAAATACGCTGTGTTTTGTAGATCTTTGACGAATCGTTGTTTGTATTTTTATATTACCAGTATTATTTGATATTACTGTAATTATATGAAAGAAACAATCATATGAATATTAGATATAATATGAATAGGAATGCAAATTTATTAAATGTTCAGGTTGAGTGCTTACCATCTAAGTTACGATTTGGATATTTTTTTTTTAAATTTCATATAATAATTTATGTTCAGGACATTTGTATACCATTTATTGTTAGTATTTGTTTGTCTTTAATAATACTATTACTTAATATGAGAATATAACTTGTTAAATCCATTTTAATTTCAGAAAATAATTGATTGATGATATTTCGTTTTATTGGATCATTTAAAATAGTATCCGATGGAAATGATCTCATATCAATGATACCAAGTGATTTAGTACATATATATGCTATAAAATTAAATAAATATTTACAAATAATACGAAAGATTGTGTTTGTTTATGAAAAGAAATAAGATATCTGATAATACAAACGAAATTATTTGATTAGTATTGCACTATTTACGTCCTTGTCATATCAATTGATAGTTTATTAATTCATCAATAGCATTATTAACCATATCAGCAGAAAAATGATGAAGTAAACTCATAGATCCTGTTAGTTCTCGTTTAACAAAAAAAAAGTTGAGACATATGAAAAATACGTTGACAAATCATTGTTATTGTTGAATGAACTAAATTAATGTTTTTTAGAAGAACAGACATGATTAATAATTATTCGTGCTAGAAATCGAATCGATTTTAACTGTCTTCTGATTTGTAAGAACAGGTTCAACACTGTATAATGCAAATAACATTTTAAGTAGATGACTGCATACAAGATGACCAGCAAGATGACAACTCGATGATTGAATTTCTAAAACAATCGTTGAAGATGGATATTTATTTTCGATCAAACTCGTTGCATTTCAAATGAACGTAAGACTAGTATTGTCATAATGAAGTTTATTTTGAGCTTGAAGAAGACTATAATTATTAAAAATAACAACTATATCGTTTTTTTTATAATACTATCTAATTTCATCTAATGATAATAATAGGGGCTATATTTGAAAATTAATAATTATTAGCAACTGTATCAGTGCGTCATAATCATACAAATATATTTTTTCTTTTTATCCTTAAAAATTAAATATTAATCTTAGAAAGTTTTAAGTCATAATAAGTATAACAGAGTGAGAAAAATCCTATTTTGTTATCTTTCTAATAAAATAATATTGATATTATAAAATAGTATTAGTTTACTTCCATTGACAAAAAAATAAACATCATTGTTAAGCATTAAAAGTAATTCCAACAAAATGAGAAGTTTTATTAAAATAATTTTATGACTACTATTGTAACTAATATTCCTCTATAATCGTTTTTCTAAAACCTACATTGTGGGGATACTAATATGAATATAGACAGGGTTTGATCTATAAGTGCTTTAAGTAAAATATTCGATAGGCGTAAGAAAAAGTTTAATCTATAACTATCATTTAGTTCACAAAATCAATTTTCATATGATATAAAACATGTTTTTTTGGTTTATAAAGAAAAATAACCTTCAATACATCATGTAGTTTTCGATACTATTCTTGAGGATCTTAAATTTTAAATGACAATTAAGTATATTGATCAAATAATTCTTTTTGTAATGACTTATTTAGACTAATCGTCATTTCTAAAACTATGGCATGTCAAACATACTCTTACAGACAACCAAAAATTGTTCTATATTGACATGTTATATGACTCAGTTTTACTGTCGTATTTCTCAGTATGGTATACGGATAAAGACGATCGATTACACACGTTCAAATAACTATTTATAGAATTCGCATTTCAAAACCATCTAGCAACCCTGTTTTACCTTCTATTTCAATGTAAAAAGCAATGTTTTCAACCATGAACTGTTGCATTACCTCTATCACCCGGTGAAAATAATTAAGAAATATTAAATTCATTAAGAAGTATTTTAAAGAGACCTCATATCAAATCATATAAAAGACGAAAACGTAAAAACTCATTATTATTACGATTTGATGAACAACCGGAATTTTATATTTAAATATTTCTTCATTCTTTTTTACAGCTATTTTTTTTCTGCTTGTGAACATATAAGATAGATTTGACCGAAATAAATAAATAATAATTGTCAAGATAATTTCTTATTATTATCCATTCTAGTCTTTGCCTTTCATCCAGACTGAGTCAAATCATAAAAAACTGCTCTATTCAACCATTTAATTTCTATATGTTTTCAATGGTTGTTTTTTTGTAGATTTTTCTACAAAAAATAAAATGACTAATGTGACTAAAAGGATAAAGATTACTTGCATCTGTAAGGGAAATATTATACTAGGATAAGGATAATAAAGCATTATTTAGAGCTCCGTAAGATGGCGTGGCTCATTGACTACGAATACATTCTGATACTGACTCACCCTTATTATTGTGGATGTCTAAATAATCTAACAACTGATTAAATAATAGATGATTTCAACTGAAGCATTTGAGCCACGAAATTCATATGGTACTTTTCGTCTATTGACTCACAATTTCATGTCTCGAAATGTAATTTGCTGACAAAAACGCGTCAATTACAATGTGACCTAAACTTATACTACTTAGCACTACGCAATCTTCATGAACGGAACCTGAGGACTATAGTTTGATTTAAATTTGTGCTGATGATAAATACTTTTTAATAGAAATTCATACTGCTAAGTACTATAGATTGTACCAAGTATTCATATAACTAAGGTTTTTTACGATTATTGAGAGAAATTCGGGTCTCCCCCAAAACATCTATAATATGAGTAAGATATGTTCTCTCAGTCACGTATAGAACTAGAAAGAAATGATGTATTATGTATTGCACTATGATAAACAATCATGAGGCACGAGAGAAAAAGAATGGACTAATCGTGAATATTTAAAAGAAAAAAAGAGACAATATTAGACAACGGTAACAGTGCTTCGTGTAATATCTCATCGTTTTGTGCTATAACAGATAGTAACATCAAAGCATGTCAACACATGTTGATTTACTTCTGATTAAAAAAATTGAATTCATTAATCGTTGGAACGAAAACAAAAAGGGTCACTTTATGCAACTGAAAACCTACCAATAATGAGCACCTTCGCAAAGTGAACAAATTTAATTTCTCTCGATGGTGTTCACATTAGAAAGGTTTTAATGTGATGAGTAACAATTTATAGCTGTAATGATGTTTACTACTAGGTGTCAGAAAACTTTACTGTAGCTGTCTATACACTTCAAAGAATAAGCTAAGATATCCTACGTAGTGAATCATAGAAATTGTGTTCACAATAGAATGTTTTTTTAATAGTTCAACCAGACATTCTGCTCCATTACAACTGATCTTTCGATGAATAAATGATAGCCAAATAAAGAACTTCTCTTAAAATATCACTTTGTAATATATGAGTCAAAATATATTAGTTCTGAATTTATATATTGATTGATCACTGTTGATTAGTGGTAGGTGAGTGAGGAATTTTTCTCATGGCAATATATTGTAATTCATTAATTAGATTTACCCCGTAACATCAAATTCGTATCTCATCATCTCTCTCAATGCCATACATGTCCATGTTGATTGATGAATCTGGCAATATTAAACATGAGGAAAAATAAAACTTGTCACTCAACATGTTATTTTTTGATAGTCAAGTATAATGATATCTCAAAAACATGTTGCCTGGATAGCCTATGGCTTTAATATGAATATTAATGAATGTTTGTGTTGTTTGAAAAAGATAAATATACTTTAGTTACATTTGTGACGATATCTAAATAAATTATTTTGTAACACATAAATTGAATCTGTGTTCTTTTATATTAGTTAATATAATAGAAGAGTACATTTCTTAACACAAAAACATGCGTTTTGAAGTAACGGTAAAAGCAATTGTCTCTTTTGAAATGTAATGAATCTACTCGCATGTGGTATATCTATGACGATCTTTTCTGGATAGAAAGTAAGGTATGGGAAAAAAGTTCGCCGCATTTTTCCTATCGATGTATCTTTGCAACTACTTGATCAATTTCAACAAATAAATAGTCATTTTAAAGAGCATTTCAAAGTGCACTCATTGTGTAAAAATAAAGGTTCTAGCTCAAGAAGCAAGAGCATCAATAAAGAAAGTTTGTTACATGCATTTTTGGTTCTCAAAAAATAACAGATGGAACAGATTAAACGGCGGCATTTTGCATTTCAATTTTTCATCACTTAATACGTTGTATTAAAAAACAAAATATATCACTAGATGCTCCGTGAAAAGCTCTACAATCTCCAAAGTAAAGCTCATTTTAATTNAATAAAAACAATGCTAAGATAGTCAACGTGTGGAAGATATGTGATTTTTGTTCAAAAATATTTGCATTGAAGTTCTCATGCTAGATCACAATGTCACTCAAAGTATTGGAATCAAGAAAGAAACAGAATTCAATCAGTGGTAAATCTGCAACAAAAAAAAAGGATTTAGAATCAATTAATTTAATTAAAATTGAGAAATATGACAAGTAGATAATGATAATTATGAAAATTTGTGCTCATCATCTCTTCAGAATGGTAAGGGCATTGATTTCCTATAAGTATCTTTAATACTCATTTCGCAGTATTTGTCTGATTCACCGGGCTTAAATGTGTTTTTTCGAAAACTAATGAATGTTGTATCTATTTCCTAACAAAATCAAGAAATTCTCAGATGAAACTTCGACTTCGAAGAAAAAGTAGACAGGCCAGGCGGCCTGTCATTTTCAAGCGACCTGCCTGGCCTGCCTGTGACAGGCGCAGGTCTCAAAATAGTGGCCTGTGCCTGTCACAGGCAGGCAGTTCGGCAGACCTCGTGGCCTGTTTGGACCTCTGATTTGTTTGTAGACTAGTTTAAAGGCTCTTACCACCTCAGAATTGATTTACCAGTTAGAAGAGGCCGTTCCGACTGAAATTTTTCGGAATGAATGGTTCTAATAAGAAACGCTTGTGATGAAAATCTCAGTCTGATATTCCCTACTAGATCAAAATTCTGGCTTGTTTTTATAGCTTGCAGACGAATCGACATAACTTCATTGTTATAAGAGATACAGAGCTCGGACTGGCTTCGAATTAAAGCTAGTGTCTGTGCGCAACTTGTTATCAGATAGAATTTTGAAACTCTTTTCCATCCATTTTTTATGAGCATTTTTTTGGACATGGTATTCAAAATAAGCATAAAAAATGTGACTCCACGACAGTCAATCCCACTTTTCTTAGTCCAGGAATCAAGTATAAAAAATCCGTTCGATGAAAAGTTAGCTCTGATTCAGATCTTTATAACAAAAAAAACATCGACTATATCCTGATCCGAATCAGAGTTATTTCAATTTTTCTGCTTGGAAATCGTTTTTTTGAGAAAAACGCTAAAAAAGTTTTAAAAATGAATTTTTTCATTGAAATCCAGAAAAAATCATACTAAATTGGTATATTCATAATATGTGTCATTGTACTTTTTTTAAAGCACATCAACAATGATTTAAACTATCACTGTCGGCCATATTTAAGTAAATATAATGATTTATTCAATGCCGAAACAAATAAAAGACAGTTTTTTAAAAAAACAGACAAATTCCTGGAAAAAACATGATGGGTGAGGGAGGGTTCAAAATTAGTTCCAAAAGTCTCTTAAAATTTGGCCTTTTTCTAAAAAGCTATATATATTCTGTAGGAGGAAATTTCGCTGCATCTTCCTATGATAAAAACTCAACTTCGAGCTTTTCCCGAAAATTTGGACTTTTTGACGAGCGGGAGAAAGGGGCATTAAATTAGATTACCCCATTTTTCTTAAAATATGGCATCGATAGTCATCTATCAAGCAAGTAAACTACATATTTCAATTTAATTCCAATAATGAACACAATACTCTCATCTTTTAAGATAGTTTCTCTTCATTCAATATTTTAACAACATAGTGCATCATATTGTTGATGATGAACTGTTAAGTGCCGTAATCATATGGAACTATTGATTTGACTTTCTTAAGAAATGAAGGACAATTGAAGAAATGATTCAAATAAGTAGTATGGACACGTCTTTGTATGTAACGTTATTCGCTCATTGTTTTCATCTTCCACATTTTCCACCATATCCACTACTTCCATTAATCTCAATGAAATTAATCAATGCAAGATTTTTAAAATTACAAGAGAAAAAAGCAATGGCCGAGCAACATTATTGATCGATTTATTTCAATTTTCCAGTTGTTCTCTTAACTCATCTATGACATTTATAACATTAAGGATTATTTGCTTCTAATGCATAATAGACTAATATCAATGAACTATGATTAAAAACATTGAAGTCTAGAAAAGATACGATTGCCAATAATGAATGAAATATTATTCTCGACTATATAAAAAGATTATGTTGAATATTTTTATCCTAATTTTACAAATATATACGCTAATTTCATGAACATAATTTTGTTTCTTAATCTATATCATATTGTAAATGACATACTTGAATATTTTCTTCTATAATAACTAATTCAAACGAATAACGATCTAATTGATAAGCTATTTCTATTTTTAAGATATTTAGCCAAAGTAAACATGTTGACAAACAATAACAATATTCTCGTCTTATATACATTAACAATGACGATAATGCATCAGCTGTTTGACTATAGTACATTGGTAGACAGCAGGTCAGAATTTTAGCGTTCAATGAAAAATGATTATCACAACTGTAACTATACCATCTAAATGTAAAAAAAAAACGTATGTTTAAATGATCGTCACGTATGCACTTTTTCTATACTTTTCACAGTTTAGTGTAATATTTAAACATTTGTCATAAGAGAAAAATTCATTAGCAATTTTTTTTCTTCATATACCTCTTCACTTCACGTCTTAACATTAAACCTAACGCCTCAAGATTGAACATGATAAACTACAGGTAACATTTTCTCCTCATAATGAAAATGACATTTAAATTAATAGACTATTTTACTTATTATTTGAAAAAAGCACTTCTTTAGAAGATTAAATACATGTTTTTATCGTAATAATAACATATGATGCGAGACATGTGATTTATTATTCTCATTTGAGCAAGTCACGCAAGCACAAATCCACATTTTCTTCATTCATTTACTAGACATTTTACTATGTCGTGTAGTATGATTATTCTCCATCTACTTTCAGCATTATCAGATATGACATTTTTTTTTTTTTGTTTTCACACAAAATTATGAGAAAAACAACTTTTAGAAGATCGTATCATTATTTTTATGAAAACATATTCATTTATACATATATATTCTTTCATTCATTCCTCATATTAAAAGGAATATAGTTGTCTATAATAATATTTGTTCGTTCATTTTTATTTGTGAATCTTGGTCAATTGTCATACTAGAAAAAAAAATGTTTTCTAAGTGCAAAAGTGCATATATATCAGTTAAATGATTTTTCTATATAGAATTGATTTGTTTTTTTTTATTGAACTGAATGCTTGTTAATTGAAAATCTATCTTCTGTGAATGTTTTTGATATTTAATTGATTTAAATATGAGGAATTAATCTGCGGCGCTAGTATACATGTTTAATATAGTTCTCCAATCAGACAAAATACGAGTTGAGACAGCTAAGTGACTCATCCTAATAAGAAGAAATAAATTGAACAGACGAAAAAAAAATGTAAAAGAATGAATCAATTATCGAGAGAAAAATAGAACCTTTTTTTTAATTATTCCAGATGATTATTTATCGAAATTAATTTCAATCGAGATATGGCATTGAGCGATCTCGTACTTGACTGTAAGTTATATAAAAAAAAACCAAAAAAAATAAATAAATATCGAACTTTAATTTCTTATAAAAATAATCTTCTAGTTTACGAGATGACCAATGCTGGCCGAGTTGACATGAGTGATTTCGAATTACTTAAAGTACTTGGCACGGGAGGTAAATTGAATTTTTTTTTTTAAATTGAAAAACGAAAATATTCATATTTAGCTTACGGTAAAGTTTTTCTCGTGCGTAAAATAACCGGTGCCGATCTAGGAAATTTATATGCAATGAAAGTTTTAAAGAAATCAGCTATTTTACAAAAAGCTAAGACAGCTGAACATATTAAAACTGAACGACAAGTTTTAGAAGCTATTCGTCAGATTCCATTTTTAGTATCACTTCATTATGCTTTTCAAAGTGATGCTAAACTTCATCTTGTTATGGGTATGTTCATTGTTTTCAAAAATTAAAAGACACACACAAACTATTTTATTCATATTTAGATTATGTCAGTGGTGGAGAATTATTTACACATCTTAATAAACGACAACGTTTTAGTGAACAAGATGCAAAAATATATATCGCCGAATTAACACTGGCTCTTGGCCAATTACATAAAGTAATATTTAAAGACGAAAAAATAAATAAATAATAATACAAATTTTGTTTTTTAGCTTGGAATTATTTATCGAGATATTAAACTTGAAAATATATTACTTGATAATGAAGGTCATATTGTTCTAGCAGATTTTGGTTTAAGTAAAGAATTTCGACCGGATGATGCAGTAAGATTTAACTTTGTTTTTTCTTGATATTTCAATATCGTAAAATTAATAAAGGATAAGCGAACATATTCATTTTGTGGTACAATTGAGTATATGGCGCCGGAAGTTGTTAAAGGTGGAGATGCTGGACATGATTTTGTAAGTTTTGATACAAAATAATAGTAAAATATATTGTTTATATGTATATAAAAACAGACTGTTGATTGGTGGAGTCTTGGTGTTCTTACATTTGAACTTTTAACCGGTGCATCACCATTTACTGTCGATGGTGATCGAAATACTCAACCAGAAATATCAAAGTAAATTTTCAAGATAATAAAACAAAGAAAAATCTTCATGAAATGTTATTTTTGTTTTAGACGAATAGTAAAAAATCATCCATTAATACCAAATCATATATCAAAAATAGCAAAAGATTTTATTCTTAAACTTTTAACAAAAAATCCAAAACGTCGTTTGGGTTCGAAAGGATTAGAAGATATTAAACGTCATCCATTTTTTGGATCTGATATGGATTGGGATGCTATTGCACAAAAACGTGTTCAAGCACCAATTAAACCAAAACTTAAAAATGAAACGGATACAAGCAATTTTGCAGATGAATTTACTCGTTTACCAATAGCAGATTCCCCAGCATTAGCTCCACCAACTGAAAGTCTCTTTCGAGTTAGTTCAATTTTATCAAATAATTCATATTTTATTATATTAATCTTTGTTAGGGTTATTCGTTTATTTCGCCTACGGTTATCTTTGGTCCAGAGAATGCAGTAAATGAAGATTTATATAATCTCCTTCGTCTTACAAATTATCAACGACCTGATCCATCACAACTACATCGATTGATTAAAGTTTGTTTCTTTGATGTCTATTCAATCAGTGTCATTTATCTTTACATTTTTTTTAATACTTTAGACAAGTTCATTTTTTCGAAATTATGAACTTATCGATCGTGAAGGTTTTCTTGGTGAAGGCAGTTATTCAATCTGTCGGTTAGTTAAATCAACACTGTTCAAATGCTTGTTTTTATTCAATTTGAAAATTTTAGACGTTGTCGAAATCGTCGAACACAAGAAGAATTTGCCGTAAAAATAGTTTCACATCGACAAAAAGTTGATGCAAAAAATGAAATTGAACTTTTAAGTTTATGCCAAGGTCATGCAAATATTGTTAAATTGCACGAAGTTTATTCTGATGAGGTTAGTTTTATTCAAATAATATTTCTTCAAAAATATTGAATAGAAATATAATCTCGATAATTAGATAGTGAAAATACTATTAATTAATCGTTTCGTAGAGAACACTTTTTTTTACGGATGCGTGAAGTGATTTTCGCTTGAGTTGAAGGTGTGATAAATTCGAGTTGCTACAAAATTCAAGTTTTTGCTTGCGAATAACTTTTGATAGGGGAAAAATAAAGACCTTCGACTTTCACCATTTGAAAGATGTTATATCATTACATAGTTCCATGTATGATTCAACAATGTCCGTTGATGACTGAATTGTCAGTCAGTTGCGTTCAGAAAAAAACTGATAGTTCTACGATGATGACACAATAGTTTAACTTTAAGAAATATACGAGATCCACGTACTAACGATTCATATCCGTACCCAAATTCGAGTTTTTTTTTATCGTGATCTGAGTAAGAATGATAGGCGCAACAGTAGATGACGAGAATGTTGGTGTGGATAGTGAGGTACGCGGATCTAATACATCTGATGATTCGGTTATCAACCAACTTTGTTGAATCATGCAGTGACATAACTTCTTTTCAACAATGAAAGCTTCAGTTCTCTATCTTATTCTTATCTAAACTTATTCACCAGATAAAACTGTCTGATGACTTTTGTATTACTCTATATAATGGATAATACAAGCTAAGCAATATTGCTGCACGCGTCTAGATTAAATATCGATAATGCATAAGTAAAACTCATTTTTACGCATCCAACTGAAAGAATGTGATTCATAGTTTGACATTAGTTTAGATTACGTCAAGATGTTTACTTTCACTAGAAAAGCATATGAGAGGGAAATGAGCTTCTTCATCCCAATCGAAAACTATACACATTACTACTATTCTTTTAATTATTAATATCAATTACCTGTAGTTATGTTTCAAAGCATCGAATTAAATTTCCGAGAATGAGGAACTTACTATCTCATATTGGAATCGAATCTCCCCCTAATGGACACTACTTAAAAGTTTGAAGAGAATAGTTTAATTTGATGACTAGCAATTAATGGCTGCTAGTTTCGCCGACATCAATTTTTTTTGCTTCTGCTTTCAACTAGAGTAACACTAAAGAACATCTGAGGGATCAAGTTCAGATAGATATCGAAGAACAAGGACGAACTGTTTGTAGTGGAAAATATGCTAATTTTGTTTGAAGTATTTAAAAAGATGAGAAAGCTTCATCTTTTTATGTTCAATCTATAGCATCAGTCGTACACTCTCATTTTCCATCTTGAATTGCAATCAGCTGACATTTATCTGGGTTCGAAAGTTGTGAAACAGAGGTCTGTCAAAGATTACTTGAAAAATTGTTGATTTTTACCAATAAAGATACATGACAAGTGAAGTAACAATTTGCTTCAGTTGGTTATTTTATTCGCTAACACTTTCTAGATTGGCAGAAAATGTGTGTATTTCTTTGAAAAACTTTATTTTCGAAAAAGACTTTACCTCCCTATAGTGAACACCCTTCGAAAAGCTCGAAGGGTGTTCACTACTATAGGAAAGTTTTATTGTAGTGTGTAAGTAAATTGCTGCTCTAAGTAGTTACATACATATCATTGAACACATTTTGAGAAACTATCTCTTTTATAAAATTATATATAAAATAAATCAACTGATGTGCTTCAATGTTATGGGTTTTGTTGTATGTTTATCAAAAAGATCACAAATCTTTAGCTTTGATTCAAATACATGTTAATTTCTAAATAATGATATAAGCAGATATTGTAACTAACTGTCTTGAAAGTAACTCTCATATAAATGTACAGTATTATTATCCTTTTTTTTTTATCAAGTTGCATACATATATTATAATGGAATTATTAACGGGTGGTGAACTTTTCTATCGAATTCGTACACATACATCATTTTCTGAAAAAGAAGCCAGTCAGTTAATGAAAAAACTTGTATCAGCTGTCAATTTTATGCATAGTAACGATTTATGTCATCGAGATCTTAAACCAGAAGTATGACAATTTGAATTTAGCTTGGTTTTTATTAAATAGATATTTATGTTTATTAGAATTTACTTTTCTCATCATCTGCTCCCGATGCAGAAATAAAAATTATAGATTTTGGTTTTGCTAAAAAACGTATGAAACATCAAACAATGACAACACCCTGTGGTACACTGTTGTAAGATAATATAAAATTTGTTTGAATGATGTTTTAAAATTGTTTTATACAGATACACAGCACCAGAAGTACTTCGTACTGCAACATCATTTAATTATTCTCAATCATCTTCTCTTTCTAAATCCTCAGTCTCATCATCACCATCATCATCAACAAGTACAACTGTAGCTTTTGTACCTTCCATAACGATAAATACAAATGCAATTGCGTATGGTTATGATGAATCATGTGATTTATGGTCATTGGGTGTTATTTTATATACAATGTTAAGTGGTGAAGTTCCATTTAATTCAATAACAGCTCATCGAACAGCTGAAGATATTGTTGAAGATATATCACGCTCCCAATTATCATATGATACACCAGCATGGAAAAATGTTTCACAAGGAGCGAAAGATCTTGTTAAAGGTACATTTTTATTATTACTCCGTTAATGATCATAGTTTAATTGAAAATATATTTATCTTATTATTTTTTTTTTATTGATCAGGTTTATTGACAGTCGATCCATCCAAACGTTTAACAATTAAAGATTTGTCAAGAAATGCTTGGCTTCGAGGTTCAAGTATTCCAATATCGAATGAACATTTGATGACACCTAGTATACTTTGTCAAGCATCTCGATCGCTCATTGTATGAAATTTCGAAAAAAAGAAAAACTTTTAAATAAATACTATTTCATTTTTATATTAAGGTTCGTGCTGTTAATGTGACAATGCGTGCTTTTCAAAAAGCCGGTCAATTTCAATTATCTTCTGTCACTGATGGACTTCTAGCACAACGTCGTTATGCAAAAAAATCGACTGATTCATGTTCATCGACATCAAGTTCGACAACGACATCGACTACAGCTGTTGTACCTACTAATTATATTTCTTCATCTACGTTGCCACATACTCGTCGTTTATGTGGCAATGGAGTTTGTCGTTGTCGTCATGCTCCATGTCCACCAACGAATGATATTTTATCTTTGTCTTCATTTGACTTTAGTGAAGAAAGACTTTCACAATTAATAGATCAATATCCATTGACAACGACAACTATAACACCAAAAAGATATGGAATGACATTACGATCACGAGCCACAGCTACCACTAATGGTATTCATCATGAATTTGCATCTCCTGCTCCACCTCCACCTTTACTACTTGTACCTTCATTATCGGTTTCTTCTTCTTCCTCATCGTCTTCATCGTTGTCTTCCATTGCAACAGATATTCTTCCTTCGACTAATACTAATAGTGAGAAACGTCCATTAACATCACCAATTTATCATCCATTAGCATCAGCCAATAAGAAAGTCAAACGATCGGGTACAATAACTATTAATGATTAGAGTCTCTGTCTTTTATTTTCACTATAAATTATTCGTTTTCGCATTTTCCTAATTCTTTCTTGTTTTGTGTAAGATATTTTTGTTTTGAAAACAAAGAAACATCTTTCTTCAATCATTACTATTATTATTATTACTATTATTAGTGCTCGGGCTTATTTATCTTTATTGTTGTGATTTTGGTTAATGAACAACGCAACTGATTTCTGTACGTACGTGCGTCTTTCTCATCCATTTCTGTTTATGTTTGTGCTCTTTACCATTATCACTAAGCTTTCGTTTTGTTTTTTTTTTCTTTATTGTTTTTTGCAATAATCACAACAGACGATGAATATTGTGAGCATAGATTGTTAATGCAGACATCATAAACCGTTAGGCGTGCTTTTATGTTTTCCAACGTAGTTTTATGGATAAACAAAATAACTTCTAATGATCATAAATAAAACCTTGATTAGCAGTCTGAACAAAATTCTATCTTTTGATCTGAACAGATACAACCAAGAACGATATTCATTGTGTTTCAAAAACAAAAGTGGAACATGATCAAGGAAGAGCATAAGCTAATCACTGAATACTTCATAATCAATAATGTATTAGTTGTCTTGTTGATTTCATCTTTCTTATTCTCATAACAGGAATGTGATGATGCAGTGCTTAACTAATAAAATGACTTCATAAAAATTGTTCAGGAAATACGATTAAGCAAAGCAACACATTGACAATTCGTGAGACCATCTCTATTGGATTCCTAAAAAATTTCAAAATTCATGACATCTATATTTTTCACTGATATAACTCGAGCATAAGACGGTGAAAAAGCTGCTTGGAAAACAAAATTCAAATATTCATAATTCGAATCACTTTTTAATCATTTTATTAGAGCAAGAGCTCAGTGAAAAAAATCAAATATTGATCATTTCACTATTTGACTTCTGATGAAAAATACAAATATTCAAAATTTGAATCTACATTGCATTTCCAAAAGACAATTCAAATATTTATGATTTTACTCTTCATTCTTAATCATTAAATTTCATCATCGAGTTCCTAAAGAAAATTTAAATAAAAAGGAATTAATATTCATAGTTTCAATTTTTATTGGACTCCTAAAAATATTGTAAAATTCATCATATCTATATTTTTTACTGATATAATTTGATTATGGAATGCGGAGCACGGTTAAAATACAAAAATTCAAATATTTATAACTTAAATCACTTTCAAATAGTTTTAATAGAGCAAGAGATCTGTGAAAGAAAATCAAATATTAATCATTTCACTATTTGCTTCCTGACGAAAAATAGAAATATTCAAATTTTCAATCTCTATTGCATTTCCATGAAACAATTCAAATATTTATCATTTTGCTTTTCATTCTAAGTGATTAAATTTCATGATCGGTTCCTAAAGAAAATTTAAATAAAAAGGAATTAATATTCATAATTTGAATCTCTATTGGATACCTCAGAATATTGCAAAATTCATCATATCTATCTTTTTTACTGATATAATTCGATCATGGCTAGCGAAAAAAAAAGGTGATTGAAAAAAAATTAAAATATTTATAATTGGAATCATGTTTTAATGGTTTGGTTAGAGGAAGACATCCGTAGAAAAAATCAAATATTAATCATTTGACTATTTGGTTCGTGATGAAAAATCGTAACATACAAAATTTGAATCTCTATTAAACTGCTAAAAATTTTGCAAAATTCATTATATCTCTGTTTTTTATTATTTAATTTGAAGATAAAGAGCGAAGGACGTTTCAAAAAAAAAAAAATTTAAATATTCCTAAGTTGAATCACTTTTTAATGGGTTCATTAGAGCAATACCTCTTTAAAAAACAAAAAAAAAAAAAGAAAANGGAGGGTGTATCACTTGTATACTATGCCATTTTTCATAGGGAAGTCAGAAAGAGTTATTATTTTGGATTTGTCTATGGTTTGACTAGACCTTTCATTTGAGATACCTAAATCGAAGATCAAAATTTGGTCGGCAGCCGACTTGTTTGGTGGTCTCGCGGACTCTCTCTTAACAACCAACAGATCTGATATCATTTTTTGATTGTATAAACAAGAAAAACAAATTCATTTTAAAGTAAAATTTTCCCTGCCTTCCAGTGTCATGCAACTTCAAAAAAACATTTACGTCTTAATAAAAATAAATATATTATCTATTTCAAAATCGAACATGGTACTCATTTAGTTTTTCTATCGGTAATACTAGCTGACAGATACGTAGAAAAATCCTACAAGTAAAGTTAACACAACAATTTGTTGACTTTTTCAAGGTAACTAAAAATAAAGTGGCATCCTTCTTTCAAGTACGTTAAATAATGATTTCGAATAAGAACTCAGTTCTAATTTCGAACAATTCTAAAATAGAAATCGGTACAAGTGCATTATAATCGGTATCGACTGATTTATTTAAAGCATAATCTAGACTAATTCTTGAATAGAATTTAGAACTAATTTCCAACGTTTAGATTATATTGTAATAAGAATCCGAAGGAAAAAAGCCTTAACAGTGTGCTATTATATGTTATTTATAGATATACACGACCCGCGGTTAGCGTCACAGAAGGGCGCATAATAAATGAGAACGACCTATTTTGACATCTTTACATGAGAGGCGTTGTTATAGAACGCTTCGAGAGATATGTTTGATATTTTCGTCGATTGATGGACTATGATAAAAAGAACCAAAAAAGTATCAAGTGGTTTAGGCCACAATTTCTTTTAGAGCAATGCGATGTTATTTTCTCTATAGCGCTGAAAAAAAAATTATACAATTACTCTCCTCATTTGACTTCGTTCAAACATTTTTTTTTATCATCCATGATTTATCTAAGGTAGACCAGAGGAAAAACGAAATGAAAAGTTATTCTATTTAAAATAAGCAAAAGCTTCCTAGAATATTATTATCAAAATATAAGAAAATATAAAAAGATAAAGTGTATGATGCGCTCGACTGGATATATTGAAGTATCATTATGAGAGATTAAACGTAATATGACATAAAATATATTGAATTTATCATTTATTGTTTGCTTCTTAATTTACCAATCAAACGTTCAGAACTGCTTCATTAGTGCTGTACATTATTTCTAATATCTTTGATAATATCGGCAGGCGATCTTATGTTCATTTTAAGTAGTTTACTTATTTGTTCAAGAGATGCTTCGTTTTCCAAGAATATACATTGATTGTCGTATATAATCATGATTAGCATAAACTATACCGCTGGTGTATATTAGAGACAATGCAATCTCTTGGAACAATCAATTTGTAGTTTCTCATGTAAGCATCATTTGCAGTGAACATAACACAGATATTTCTGGCAAAACTGGTCAAAATCAGAGCTCTTGCATGTAAGTAATCAAGAAGAATTTCAAGTGGTATGCAATAAAAGCCGGAACGTATAGGTTTCAGAACAAAATCTAAAATATTTGAATGTTCGTAGAAATATATTGAGCATGAGTGATAACATACAGTCAGTATCATCTGGACTCAATAACTCAGCCAGTATTTTACCTGTAAAACAAGACAAATCTTGTCAAGTGATAGTGAAAATAAAAAGAAGATAATACTACTTGTCGGGTTTGTCTTCTTGAAGAACATTTTCGACAACAAAACAAAAATCTGATTACCATTTATGAAAATTATCATTGACAAATATGATTTGAATATTAACAATGCGAGCTACCTTTCGCAATTCAGCAATACGCTAACTAATTGGTTTTATGACTTCGATCAACTCTAGAAAGAATAATAATGCAATGAAAAAAAAGAGGTATTAAGTTGTTTGTTTTTATCGCTGTACGTGCTTTACCTTCATTTCAAAACCGACTTGATTAATGACGTCAATAAGAATCAATGGCACAGAATGTTTATCAGGCGCTATCTTTAGCAGCCGAAACAGATAAATTTTGAGAACTACAAGATTGCTCAGTTTCTGAAGAAATTTGATGTCCTTTAGTAGAATATGATCGTAGCTGATCAATGTATTGAGGCTCAAGACGATTTTGGCTATCTTCTCGTCTATTTTAAATATTCGCATCAGCAGTAAATGTCTGTCTATCATTATGGAGGTTTCTTGTTTGGCTACCGATATGAAGCAATTATATAACACGGCAAAGTAAAACGAAGCCTTTCGAAATATAGTGACATCTGTCAATCATTGCTTTGTTTTTGTATATCTCCGGCCAAAATTTTTTCCTCACCTACTTTTTTGAACTAGCATCTAGTGCGGAGCATGAGTGTACATCTTCTAGTAATAGACATCTACATCAAATCCGTACTTTCAAACGTGGCTTCTTTAGATGTATGGGCACGGCACACATCAATAAATTCTTGTCGATATTCTCACATATCAGCGATCAAGATTTGTTTAGCCAACTTATATTTGGCACAGAACCGGCAAACCGGTACTGAATTGGTCGACTTGTGAATGACCGGCCGGGTCCGGTTGAGCTTTTAAAATTGGTCGGTTTTCAGCGCTTTTATATCGTGTTTTTTTACTGATTTTTAGGGTACAAAACGGACCTATTTTAGCTCGTTTTTTACAATCCTCATGGTTCTAATGGTCAAGAGATAAGAGTCTTGAAATCTCCAACTGACAAATTTCATCGTCGTCAAAATCCCAGCTCTAAATATTGAACTAACACTTTCCTATCGTACGCTGAGGGCATTGGATCATGCTGAATGAATTTATCATGCTCGTGAAAAGTTAGTCAGATAGTAGAAGTAAAATTTCGCTCTAAACTATTGATTTTTCACCTTGAAATTTCAAACTAATTTTGTTGAGAACTAATAATTGAAGTTGTACTGAATTGTGCCGATTATTGGGAATCTGTAGAGCAGTTTTGCTTTGCCATGGCATGTAGTTTCAATGAACTGCAATTAAATTGATCATTCCAATTTCTAATATCAACCTTAGACAGCGAGTTCTGCGAATCTTACAGTTTGCCTAGTATCAAGCAAGAATGTTTTCGGAAGTAATACATCGTTTATTCAATTTCTTGAATACAAAGCCTCCTATTATCTTTTTTCCTTACTTGCTGTGTATGTTTGAAGCATGTCTCGAATCAAACTACACATAGTAAACATGAAGATGTCATGTGTTTTTTAGTAGTTTTCAAGTGACTTCAGCGACAGAACACAAACTAATTTTACTCTTATCATTAAAATAATTCAACGAAAACGCATTATCATGCTCGTAATGTCTATGAGAATGCATTCTAAATAAAATCTTTTTGATTGTGCAAAGAAAATTTATGTAACATATTTTTAGCTGTGAGTCGACTGATCCATACTCATCCTCATTCTAATACATGTATCAGTAACTAGATCGAAGGATGCGTCTTTCAACCAGTCATTACCAGCTAAATCGGCTTTTCCACTTTTATTTTACTGCTTTTTTTAAATGCCACATTTAATTTTTCAATAGTAGTTTGATGAATGTTTTGGAAAAGCTGGCATTTTTGCAATCAATGTTGATATTCTCTTCATTTACATATGTGAAAAAACCGATAGACGACACTTATATTTGAGTCCAAGTAGCTCATTTCCTGCTTAATTTTCATGTAGCTCCTAACTCTTTTTTTCCTTCAGTACGCTCGGCTTTGCTATTCTGATTGTTGTGAGCAAAAGACATTGCAGTTACGAGGAAATATTACCAACTGTTCAAACGCTTTTGGCTTGAGACTACTCCATCCAATTAGTAATCATGACTAGTAAAAAGTAGTCTATTTTTTTTTTAGTTTTTCTGTCTTCGCTTATTGAGTTATGAGCATTTTACTCGATTTTTGTCCTATAAGCATAGCATCGCTAAGAACATACATGATCGAATTTCGAGCTGAAATATTGTCCATAGATAGGTCTTATAGTCTCTAGAAACACTTTAAAGTTTGATCTACACTGTAAAAAAAAAACGGTACTTTCTGGAACCTCAAAAAAAGGTTCGGTAGATGACAAAAAGTTTGCAAATGTGTTGAAAGTTTCAAAAAACGAATAAAAAAAAACCCGAAACCTTTAAAGGATCTTACCGTGTACTCAAGTGAAGATCCTTTTTTCTTCGAAACCTTTTTAAGTTGCGTACATCAAAAAAAAAGGTTTTGTAGGAAAGTACGAAATCTTTAGGGTTTCGTATTGAACCTCGAGATTTCGTACTGGGTTTCCTATAAAGCTATTATACTAGATGCGAAACTTTAATGGTTTCGTACTTTCCTACAAAACCTGTTTTTTGGTGTACGGAACTTAAAAAGGTTTCGAAAAAAAAAGGATCTTCACTTGGATACACGGTAAGATCCTTTAAAGGTTCCGGGTTTTTTTTATTCGTTTTTTGAAACATTCAACACATTTGCAAACTTTTTGTCATCTACCGAACCTTTTTTTGAGGTTCCAGAAAGTACCTTTTTTTTTTACAGTGTAGGACAAGCATATCTGTATCGAGATATCAGTTTGCTTTAGAAACGTTCTTCGTTTGAAGAACAGTCCAAAACAGGCGTTTCTATAAAATGTAAATATCTATAAAAGGACATGTTCACTGTGGCTCAACTTTTGGGATATTTCTAAACATTATATGATCTATTTATGTGCAATATTTTAGCTCGAAGCTCACTCATCCAAATTCTCCGTCATTCTATGTTTATAGGGCAAAAATCGAGTAAAATATCCATAAATTGACAAGTGAAGATCGGAAAATCAAGCCGAAGCAGACTTTTTTACTACTCGCCAGTACTGATAAAATGGAAATAGTCTCGAGCGAAAAGCGTTCGGATAGTTGGCAATGTTCTCTGATCAGTTCAAAATACGGTAAAAACAAGTATTTTGGTATTATTACAATATTGCTCATATAATATTTCCCTTGACCATTGTGCGTTGGTCATTGTCGTAAAGAACATGGCAGTGAGATTGACTATTTAAGGTTAATGATGTTTAGATTAAAAATTACGGTATAGAAATATTGATGAATGGTTACAGACTGCAACCGCTTAAATTGGAATATAGTTCGACGAGATCTTTACTTTAAAATATCGCAATCGAAAATCAATTTTTTTTCTGCAATCTTTATATGTAATTTTCTGTGTAAAATTAGCGTGGAACCTTATTGAAAAGATAGAAATATATTAATAAAATATTCAGGTGACTTTTTATTAAGTTTACAAAAAGAAAAGCAACACGTATAAAATAGATTTATAAATTTGAATAAAGTTTTCAAGTAATGATCACATTATTAAATGCATAAATAAAATGAATATGTCCTGTTTTTTTGATACAGATGTAGAATATAGGTAACGATTAAAAGTAGCCATAATGACTGAGGTAGATGCAAATCCCAACAATAATACCAATGCCAGCAAGAGTGGTAAATGCATTCCACATTGCAGTACCCGTTGATAAGCTTTTGGCGCCTTCTACGTCACCTGCCACCTTGCGTTGTTGCA
Organism: Rotaria sp. Silwood2; assembly: GCA_905329745.1. Lineage (NCBI taxonomy): Eukaryota > Metazoa > Rotifera > Eurotatoria > Philodinida > Philodinidae > Rotaria > Rotaria sp. Silwood2. The sequence continues at coordinate 288,007 of CAJNSZ010000045.1, forward strand.
CTTGTGACGACAGCACACATCCTATGATACCTAACAAAAGACCACAACATAACATGTTGAAAATTGACCAAGCCATGTAGTCATTAATATGAGCTGTCTCGGGATGCAGTCCGCAGATCCCAACAGCAGCTATGGATGGTGGCTGTACGTATACAACATTTGGATTTCCAGCCCATTGATTACCCATAGAGCTTATGGGAACTTGTCCTGGTTGGTTGGACACCCCAAGTACCATCGGATTCGAAAATCCATAGCTTGGTGGAGGCATGTTATATGGCGGAGATGAAGTAGTTTCATTTGTGAAGTTGCTATTTTTTGTGCCGTCCATATCTATTCCTTTTAGCTCTTGGTATATTCTGCATAGAGCAACACGCAACTTCTCAGCTTTTTATTTATTACTGATAAGAAGATAAGTAAAATGATGACATCAAGTTGACGCAAAGGGTAGATAAACGAAATATCACAAATAAAAAAAAAGACTGTAAGATGTTTGTAAAATGAACTCATAATCTTGAAAATTAACGCAAGATAGTTGAATATCAAATTCTTTGGAAGAAATCTAAATTTCTACAATTTGAAAACCCTCTATGAATATGTGTCAGTTTTCTTGAGTTTAATTCTGGTAAGTGATAGACATGTAATTCAACATGACTGATTCCTCTTTGTAGCATAATGAATCATCTTTCTTGAAATAAAAATATTCTTTTTCAGGTACACATATCAAAAAGACTCTTAATTATAGCTGATCAGTCTATAAATGACTTCAGTTTTTGAGTGATGCTAAATTGTTCTAGAATATGGGCGAGCGTGTTCTGTTTGTAGGATTTGACGAAAATACACAATTGTTGTAACTTATGACAGCAGTATTTATAATAAATTTTTCAGCTTAATTTAATTTTCGTATAATAGGAATTTTCGACCTTTGTAAGATCATCGTCAGCTATATAAGACATCATTTGAGATCTTAAATTTCAATTTATTTCAAAGACAAGTTTATGTTCATCAATATATTTGTTACACAGATTTATGGTTATGTATTAATTTATGTTGTATTTCACTCTCTTTTTTATATTTCTAGCTGTTATTATTTGTCTTTGAAATAAACTGAAACTTAAGGTCTCAAATGATATCCGATATAGCTGACGATGATCGTACAAAGGTCGAAAATTCCTACTATACGAAAACTAAATAAAACTACAAAATTTATTATAATTACTGTTGTTATACAATAATTGTTGTTCAATGAAAATAAGCGTCAGAGTAATGACTTAACTAGTTTTTATTCGCTCAATAAAAAGGGTTGTGTGCTTGTCAAATTCACTCGTTCTAAATAGAATAATCCTTAGCATATAAAAATTAGCTGAACACCAACGAAGATTGACATTGACTTTCACCTCACAAGACACAAAAGAGTATTCCTCTGCGGAAGTGCGATCGATTTCTTATAACACAAACAGTCGTGAAAGATAATATCGATTTTCTTTTCGATAGAATATGATTATCATACCATATGCCGTATTGAATTGTCACCTTAATGGATTCTAATTAAACTTTTTTGAATATCAATCAAGCTGATAAATGATGTCTAAATCAGTGTTTACGATTTCATCAACAAACAAAAACATCTTTTGGGCGTGAAAGTATGTATATGAGTGGGTGAAGGTGTGTATACAAATATTCAGTTCATCCACATTTATACCCTCAAGAAAACTATTATGATCAAACGCATCAACTACTAAATCAATGGCATCATCATGATCAATCGGATTTCGACTCAAAGCCAAACAGTGTAAATTATTATTCATGCATATCATGTTTACTATTTCCTATACACTGGTGAGAATCATATCGGCTGATTCAAATTTTAATTTAACTAATATTGTATTGTTTATGAGTGCAAAAGTGAATGATTTAACGTCTAAATCTCCGAGAGGATTTTCACTCAACAATAAACTTAACAATCGTCACATTTCATAAGTAATAGCTCTAATCGAAATTTTATTATTATGATATTAGTTGAAGAATGATCAAATATCACAGAAATGTAAAGTATTGTTTTCATTATCAGATCATATAAAGAGAAAATTTCTTTAAGCTTTTTACAAAGAATTAAAGTACTTCCGATACTACTTTTGGTGTGCCCTATAAATTTTGTTATGAACTCGATCCAACGACAGTATTTTCAATTCTTCATCGATACAGTTCCATCGAGTATGTTCAGATATTTACATTATGATATCAGAGATTACTAATGTTTTTTTTTTTATATTCAAGATTTTTAGACAACTAAAATCGGTAGAAACCCGTCTTGACAAGATCCAATAGATAGAGAATCGTTCGTATCGGCTACGTTTATGATGCTTTGTTCTGGTGTGATTTTAATAACTTTGCAGGTTAAGTGTTCTCGAAATTAACTGATTTGGGAACCGTATCAAGTGATGAAAAGCACTCAATGAAGACTGTCTTCGAAGTTTTGTATTCAAAGAGGAAATAAAGCGAAACCTAAAAACCTTAGTTAAAATCATCAATATACACTGTCATTCTAATATATATTCTTAACTACAAATTAGATTAGTTGAATTTCTTCAGCATGATCGAAACCAGTTGTGGTATGCTTTGCTCATGGCATGTCATGTAGTTAATATTTTTTGGTTTACGTTTATAGTGTATCGATTTTTCTTTTTATTCATATAATTTATTCAATTAAAACAACAACTTTCAATGAGCATTATAGTTAAAATTCGTATTAACAAAAAGATTAAATCTTCAAATGTATTTTTTGCTAACCTATTCGTATTTTAAGTTATAGCAAAACTATTAACACAGGATATTAAAAAAGGGCTGCATTACTTTTCCTTATCAAATGTTATTTGCGTGAGAAAAAAAAACACCATTATACGGTTTCATTCGATATGGCTTCCCATAGCATACATTTACTATCTATGTTTTAGACATTGTATTCCTTATTTTTATGTACATGTTATCATTGACACGAATTTCGCATCGTAATTAAGAATGACATGAAAAAGAATGTATTCAAAAAGAATGTCTTTTCTGTAATTCTAAAGGGCACTGCAAACCAAAATTAATTTTTTTTAGAATGAAAAACCATGATTACGATTGAATTGTTTTTCGTTCTTGTCACATGACACATGTGTTGTTTTATTCTCACGATGATAACAGTATTAGTACTCGACTAATTGACTGAAATATGTATTTCTCTACCTCTGTATTTAAGTTGAAGGTTAACTATTGTCCAAAATAGACACAATCAGACGAAGCAAGTAAAACAGATATGGTTGTCGCGCCTATTATTGTGGCATATTTTGCTGCATGGTCTATTTATTCTCGATCATATTTTGTTGCCGATATTCCAGGAGATAAAATCACTCACATTAATTATGCATTTGCCAATATTGACTCAGATGGACGATTGGTATTGGGTGATTCATGGGCCGATGTAGAAAAAGCTTTTTCAGGTGATACATGGGATCAGCCATTACGTGGAAATTTTAATCAATTACTTAAACTCAAACAAAAATATCCTCATCTTCGAACATTAATTTCTGTTGGTGGATGGGTAAATTTTATTTCTTTCCTTTTATTATTACAACAAAATTCTTATATAGACATGGTCTGGTCGATTTTCTGATATCGCTCTAACGCCAGCAAGTCGTTCTAAATTTGCTCAATCTTGTGTTGAATTTATTCAAAAATATGGTTTTGATGGAGTTGATCTTGATTGGTAAATGTGTGTATTTTGTTTTTCGATGAAATATGATGTTTTACTTTTAAAGGGAATATCCTGTCTCTGGTGGACTTCCTGGAAATATTGTCCGACCAGAAGATAAACAAAATTATGTATCATTACTTCAAGAAGTTCGCAAACAACTAAACACTGCCGGTATTCTCGATGGCAAAACATATCTGTTGACTGTGGCGTAAGTTAATAAATTTCAATATGATAAAAATATTTTATTTTATTCCGTTTTTCTTCTATATAGAACAGGCGCAGGTACTGAACGAATTGCTGATATGGATTTAACTGGTATGTCTACCTATCTTGATTGGATTAATGTCATGACCTATGATTTTCACGGTAAATGCGATTTTTTTTTTCTTATTGTATGTTAACATATGTATTTTTGTGTTACTAAATGACAGGTGGTTGGGAAACAAAAACGGGTCATAATGCTCCATTGTATAAAAACGATGCAGAAACAGCCACTGATATTTCTCCATCATTCATCAAATCAAGATACAATTGTCATGCATCCATTCAAGCTTATATTGCTGCTGGTGTTCCTCGCTCGAAATTAATTATGGGTTTAGGCTTATATGGACGTGGTTGGCAAGGTAAACTTTAATTCTTATTTATTAATTGGGTTAAATAGATTTTATTTTTCTATATAGGAGTTACTAGTGCGGCTCAAAATGGATTTTCGCAACCTGCTTCAAGTCAACTTCCGATGGGTACATGGGAAAATGGAATATTTGATTATGATCATTTGAAAAGAAGTTTTTTACCTACATATACACGTTATTGGGATGATGCATCTAAAGTACCATTTCTTTTCAATCCATCAACAGGTATCTGGATAAGTTATGATGATCTTCAATCGATTTCACTCAAAAATGATTACATAAAACGAGAACAATTGGGTGGTGCAATGTTCTGGGAATTAAGTGGTGATCGTACTGCAGAACTAGTTGGTGCTACATTCTTAGCATTAACCAATGGCCAAACGCCACCACCAGGAACAAATCCGCCTACTGCGCCTACTCCTACTACTGCTCGAACAAATCCACCTAGTTCTACTGCTTCTCTATCAACAACGAAAGCACCTAGTGGAGATGCTCTTCAATGGCAAACTAATAAATATTATAGTGTAGGTGATCGAGTAACATATGGAGGTAAAACCTATCGATGTATTCAAGCACATACATCATTATCTACTTGGACACCAGTTGATGTTCCTGCACTTTGGCAACTTGTTTAAAATATCTCGTTCTTTTTTGTTCAATTTAAACTCTTTATTTGTTTGACACAGAAAAAATATTTTTAAAAAAATAAAAGATTAAAATGATATATAAGTTATACTTGATAACGTACAAACATTTCTGTGAATATTTATATTTGATGATTACAGTTCACGACATAATTATTATGTAATAGCATATCATTCAAATGAGAAGATTTTTCTATCATAATAATTTTTCGTGAAACAAAGTTTTCATTCACTAGAAATACTTTTTATCAATCAATGATACTTGTGAACTTTGACTTGCACTAGAGAAATCAATATTGAAGAGCATCTGTTGTTCTTCATATTATTGTGTGACTTTAGACAAGCGAACATTATTTCCCGATGTTGATATGCTTCACAAACGAACAATTCTCATATGTTTAATTCGTTTAACAATATTTGTAACTATCGTATAAGATTAACAATAGTTCTCCTTGAAGAGATTATTTAGTGTTTTTGTTTTGCTGTATGCAATTTAATATTGTCAATGCATACTTTATCATTTTTGTTTGTCCTTATGTTTAAGAAAGAAAATGAAAAAATAAGAATGTTTTGATAAACATATATTACGACAGTTTTTATTTGTGTACTGATATATTGCATTTATATAGATCAATATATCATTTTACACAGAGGCGGCGGAAGAATTTTTGTGAATTTTAGATCTAAGCTTCAGAGCATGGGACCCAAATGAAACTTATGGAGGATGATATTGGACCCAAATGATGAGGTTGTATGGAAAAAATTTTCCGATTGGAGTTTGGAAAAAAAAAATTTTTTCCTGAGCCTCACCTAGATTTTTCTCTTCCTGTTATTAGTGTTCCGTTTTTTAGAATTTAATAGTAAGCTACATTGAATTTTATCGATAGATTTCAAATTTCATCTAAAAATATGCATCCGTTCACGAGTTATAACGTTTTGAGTTTTTGCTAAAATTTCAGCAACATGTAGCAAATTTTTAAAACGTTATAACTCCTGAACGATTGCATATTTTTAGATGAAATTTGAAATCTATCGATGAAATTCGATGTAGCTTACTATTAAATTCTAAAAAACGAAACATTAATAACAGAAAAAGAAAAATCTAGGTGAGGCTCAGGAAAAAAAATTTTTTTTTCGCAAACTCCAATCGGAAATTTTTTTTCATAAAACCTCATCATTTGGGTCCAATATCATCTTCCATAAATTTCATTTGGGTCCCATGCTCTGAAACTTAGATCCAGCATTCACAAAATTCTTCCGCCGCCCCTGATTTTACATTTTACATATGCTTCGTTTTTCGTCAAAGCTTTCTTGTAAAATCGTAGATTAACCATTTCATTGTTGAGACTATTATTTTTATGTTAAAATTGAAAAATATTCATTGAAACAAAATGATTTGAATTAGAAATTATTCCGGATACGTATGTTTTGATTACAATAACACAAGGCTTATCACTTTCTAGACTTTCATTGATGAAAATTTAGAACTCGACACTGAAATCTGTCTGTCAAATTTTGATTCTTGTCCACTTCTAAAAACGATTCATTCATGCTTCAATAAAAAAAGATTCTAGTTTCTCTTTAATTTTTGCTCGATTTAATATTCTCTTCGATTATAATTAGTAAATACTCAAAAGAACATCAATACATTATAGCATTACTTTTTTTTTTAAATCTCAAAATAAATCTTTAATAATTTTTTCCTTAAAGTTTTCTATCAATTTGCTCAGTTGTCGATCATTATTATTCGGATTTCATATTAAGTATAAATAAAAGATAAAAATCAATTCGCAGTTAAGAATATATTTATTTAATTATCTTCTTTTTCTACAAGAATAAATTCAGATATAACAAGACACACACACAATTAGCTAGAGAATTATGAAGACGAAAATACATAGAAATAATAATGTACAGAGACAAATAGGTTAAATTATCTGATCAACAATTTTACATGCGAAATCGTCTAGAGAAAAGAAAAATGAGTTAGAGTTAAAAAAAAATAAATCAAAGAAATATTTCCTTACTTTGGTGCTACTGCTGGACCCTGGCGGGACGATGGTGATTGTGTAGTTGTCTAAAATACATCAAATAATATATATATATATTGAATTGAAAAAAGAAAAGTTTATTTTACTTCTTGAAGAATTCGTTCTTCACTTTGACATCGTTTATGTAACATTAACGGGTCTGGTGGTGATGTACATGTTAATCGTTCAACATCATTAAAAATAACATTAACACCACCGGTACTTGATGCAAGAACATCACCCTAAGAAATAAAACATAAAATTAATTTATCCTTAAATAAAAAAAAAAGAACAAATGAGATTTACTTTAACAAAATCAGTAACAATTTCGCCTTGTGCATCAAGATTTTGATGTGTTAAAACATATTTTGTTGTTCGAACTATTTCTTCTTTAGCTGGTACTTGTTGAGTACAAACTTTCTTATGAAATTTCGGTTGAAGAAGAGTCTCTATATTAAACCAAATTCATTTTTATTAAAAACAAAACTTATTCAAATATTGCTTTTTTTTTTACCTGTTTGAACTGTTCCTTGTGGTCGATGTTCAAGCCAAATTTCACTTAATGAACGTGATCTTCGACGTTGTTGTCTTGGATGAGCAACAACAATATGTCCACTTCCATTTTCAATATTCATTGATTCAGTATTAGGTGTATTAGGTGTATTTGGAGTATAAGGATGACGTCGTGAAGTTGAATTTAATGTTGGTGTATTATTATTATTTTGAGATATTATCATTTCAACACGATGATATTGTTGTTGTTGATTATGATAAACATGTTCAGTCGGATTTCTGAAAAAAAAGAAAATATTATGATATATGTATGTGTTTTTGTTAATAGAAAAAAATATTTTACTCAAGATTAACATGTGATGATGCTGAATTAATTGGAATTAAAAATTGTTCACTTGTAATGGTATTACTTGCAGCCATTGATCGAATAATATTTAATTTATCATCATGTTGTCGTTCAAGTTCACGCATTTGATTTTCTTTAGTTTTTAATTCATTAATCTAAAGAAAAAATTTGTGAGTTTCTTTTTTTTTTTTTTTTTGTTAATATAAAATCAATGACTTACATATTGTTGTTCAATTTCATTTAATTTTATTTTCATTTTATTTTCAAAATCATTTTTATCTTTTCGTCGTTCGGATTTTAATGATTTTATTTCATTATTTTTTTCTTCAATCTAATTTTTAAAAGAAAATTAAATTTTTTGTTTTTTTAACTAAATTAAGATTAATAAGAAAATACTTGTGTTTTAAGTGTTTTATTTTCACGTTCATTTTGATTTGTTGTTTTATATAGATCATTTTGAGATTTTTCTAATAATTTAATTCGTGTTTGTAAATGACGAATTGTTTTTGTTTGTTGTTCATTTTCTTTAGATAAATCATCATGATTCGACATGATTGATTCATAATCAGATACTAGTTCAACTGTAAATTTACGTAAAAACTCTTGTTGTTCTTGAATAAGCTAATAACAAAAATAAAATAAAATTATATAAAGAAATTCGAAAAAAAAAAATTTATTTTGTACCATATTTAGTCGTTGTCGTTCTTCGATACGTCGTCGTAAATGTTCTTCAAGAATTGAAATAGCTTCATCATCACTGGCTCCATTAAATAAAGAATATTCGAGTGATGGAAATGGAGCAATTAATGCTTGAGCACTATATCGAAACAAAAACGATTTTTATCATTTCGTAAAATCAAGATTGCAAAAATGAAACTAACAGTAAAGTTAGTGAACACATAAAGAACTTTCGCCTATGATTGATGTATGAGGGCTGTTAGCTTCTTTTGTCATCCAAATGCTTTTAAGAATTTAAATACACTACCGTCGAAATTTTGATGTAACAACTTAGACATGTGTCAAGCATTCTGATAGGAACATTTACTCAATATTTTTGTGTTCTACTCGGTAGATCAATACATTAACAAAAATAGAAAAGTGAAATACTATTAAATATCGATTGCATAATATACTAAGTAAATAATTATCTCTACCGCGTAGTCTGAGATACATATAAATACTAAAATTCGAGAAATTAGATTCCTAAATTTTAGAATTTCATTTCTAAAATAATATTGTCTTATTTACTTGAATTCAGTAAAAAGAACTGCTTGTATATTTTGTTGCTGTTGATTATCAGTTTCTCGTAAGACAACAACACGAGTTGTTTTTGGTGGAACTGGAGGTGGTGGTAAAGAACGTGGTACCATAACATCTTTCGTTAATTCACCAAATTTAAGTGCATGCTAAAAGTATAATTATTCGAAAGAATAAAAATAAAAACTAATTAAGAATTCTTTTACTTGAATTTCTTCATATCCATCAACAGTTGGATTAACACAAAGTATCATTCGTATTCGACCTTCACCATCAAAATAACTCTTGAAAAAAGATGTTAATTTTGATTCACGATATGGTACCATCTATTTAATAAAACATAATTTTCTTTAATTAGAAATAAAAAAAAAAAAAAAATGAATTTACCTTGCTTGTACCTTGTGCTTGATTTTCACGTAAAATTTCAAAACATTGTCGAAGAACCATTAATGATGAATTTATATTACCTAAATTAAATTTTTGAATTTAGGTAAAGAATCATACTTAAAATAATTAACTTACTTGCTTCTTTGACTCGTTCACCAACTGTTTTAGCTCGATTAACACGTTCACTACCAGCTAAATCAACTAGATGAATAGTACTTATTGTCAGATCATCTTTTGTCTATTATTTAAGAAAAAAAAATAGAAACAAAGAATATTTTCTTTTATCAAAGAAAACCAATCTTTTAACATACTAGTGATGTTATTGGAATATCATTATGAAATTGAACAAGACGCATTGATAGAACACTATGTGAACGACTTGATTCGGTATTTAATTGTGTATGAGCAATACGACGTCGTTTTAAGCCCATATTAAGTAAATCAATGGCCTCTTCACTTGTACGTACTTCAATTTCTTTAACATCTTTTATATATGGTCGACCACGATTATCTTCACGTAATTGTTTTGATTGTGGTGCTCTAAAATAGATTTATTTAATTATTTTCTTTTATTATAAATTATCTTACTTATTAAGAATATCATCATCGAATAAATCATATATATAATTATTATATATTTCAACAAATGTAACAAAGACAAAATATGAACAATTTTCATTTAATTGTGGATTCCATAATGATGTTGTATCTAATGTACGAGCATTTGATAATTCAGGTATTCTAAATATAAGAATTTTATTTAAATTCGAAATTAAATTATTATAAATTTCCTTGAAAATTGAATAAACTCTTTAAGTACCAGCATCCTGAATTAAGGATACTTTTTTAAAGTATTTTAATTTTTAAATAACTCGCGAACACGAAATCATATGGAAGAGATTTCGATGCATACAATTATTTAAGAATTATCACTCTAATGAGATCATTCAAGTATTAATTCTGATCGATCTTTGAAACGCTACCACTTCTATTCTAACAAGAACAGGGTGAATAATGTTTGTTTTACGGTTCGAAAAATATTTTCGATTTCTCATGTTGGAATCAAGTTAGAAGTAGCTTCTAATGATATTCCAAAGGTTGATTTGGCGATAGTACTCAATCGAATTTTAACTCACATACCCTTACTTCCGCACGGGAATGACCAAAATATTTATTTTCCACGCCCGTGGAGAACTGCGGACTTGGACCAGAAAATGATTTTAAAGAATTTTTTAAAGATTTTTGATAAGAATATCAACAGTGCATACTGTCCATATAAAATCTCAAAGAAATTTTCTCCATTCGTTGAGCTATGGTCTTGAAAGGATTAAATACTACTATAGGAGATATTGGATGCAGATGTGTTCGTGCAATATCATCTGTATTAATACCTAATTGAGTTTCTGAGAATACTCATAGCAAAAATATCATATGAATTGATTAATACTCAATCATACTTAGTACGTTGATTGTTACAATTTCTAACCATTTGAAGTTCTTTACGTTGTCGTTCAAGTAAAATATCAGCTTCACTTTGAATTTCATAACTATTTTGTCGATCAGAACGAAGAAGCTTAAAAATTAAATAAATAGAATTAAATGAAAACAAAAGAATTTGAATAAAACTAACATATTTTTTTCCAAGATATGGTCCAACTGAATTAAAAATAACATCAAATGAACGTGGAATTAAACCAGGATTATTCAATGGACCCATCATTGTATAAGTTTTTCCAGAGCCTGTTATTCCATATGTAAATAATACACCTAGATTTTCATAATGATTAAAATATAATATTAACTTCTGAACAAGATAAAACATACTGCTTTTTCCTCGAATAAGATCCTCGAGTAAAGGCAAAGCCAATTCTTTAAAAGCAGCTGATTGGCAAATATTATCTGTAAGAATATGACTAAATTCATAACGAGACTAAAACAAAAACGATACAGAAAAAAAATTCAATAGATTCAACGTAAAGTATTTACTTCTCTAATTTGTCCATTTTTAACATTCTAGAAATGTAAACTATTCAATAAATTTGAAATGTATTCAGATGAGTTCACTAACCTCGGACGAATAGAGAATGAGTTCTTTGGAACTTGCAACTTTAATACATGATGATGAATTATCTATTTGTTGTTCATTATTATTATCTTTTGGTGGTCGTAAACGACAGAAAACCTAATGAGAAATGAAGTTGATTAGTTATGAAATATGAGATAAGAATCATGATATCTCACTTCTACAGGACAACCACCACCAGTAGCAAGTAAATCACGTGAGCCAAGCTGTATTTTCTTCATTGTAGTGTGTGTTATCATTAAAATCAAAACAATTTATATAGTCGAAAAGAAACAATAGGAAAACAAAAATATAAATACACAGAATAGATTGATCGAGGTACTATATCGATCATATAACAACCAACAGAATATATCTATTGGTTGATTCATACAAAAGACAAAAAGCCATTACTATGTAACTATTATACTCCATACTACTAAATCGATTTGAATAACAAGAAGAAAAAAATAGTTTAGAAAACAACAACATAATAATTGACTTCAATTATCATATTATTTGGTTCGATTTAAATACTTAATAGATGCCACTTGTTTGCTTACAAGAGTAAATATGTTACACAGAAAAAAATTTTCATAATTCAAAACGATTCTTCATTGTAAACAATATAAAATCGTTTAAGTTTTTATAATAGTTTACATATTGAAAGATCATACTGTTGCTTAAATCTAGTTGTTATTCGTACTTTGATACAATAAGATTACTTTATTTTTTCATCTTTAGAACACAGATAGTGTTCTCTTTTTTTTTTTTCATCAAGTCAATACTGTTCAATTACTTCAATATTCGCAAGTGTCTTTAGCTATTGTTTACGTCGATTGTTATATAAGCGATAAAACTCGTGCTTGCTCTTTAGATGACAACTGTTAAATATAGAGAAAATTTTCTAACAATAGTTTTTCGATATTGCATCACAAATAAGTTATCACGTTCGACTTATTTTCATAGTTTACGATATATAATTCTATAAGTAATTATTTATATGTATAATGTGTGAGTTACAACATTGCATTCATAATCAATCAGTCTTATATTTCTTAAAATCGTTTCATCTCTAGAATTCAATCATTGAATTAATGATGATAGTCACAATAATTAGAGAAAAAACAAACTTAAGAAGAGAAAAATAGAATGACAAAATTGCAAACATAAATAAGTACGATTGAATATTTCTTTATAGTCTATTTTGTCACTATTTTCTCTGACAGAGTTTACTTCATGATAACGGTACCATCCAATATTTCATTAGCAACTATCGTCACAAAATAACTCTATCAAATTCATAATCATACGTTCAATGATCGAAATTATGTCAATTACTCAATAAATGTATCATGTACTGAAACATTTTTGTTTTAGTAAAATAGCTGAATAATATTGTATTGTTCAAACTGAAGAGACACTAAACTTGTTGATTAGATAAGTCTAACATATTTTTGTTTTGTGTATAAAGTTTATGTGTGAATCGTTATAGAATTTCTACAATCAAGTTTAATGAATAGGATTTTTGATATGTTTCAAGTTTAAAAAACATTCATTGTTTAAAAATTGAGAATGCATTAATATTTTTGTACTTAATTCTAATGCTATTGGAGACAGTGCAGAAAAGTTCTAATGATTGTGATTTCGTTCTTGGCAGTAGACATATTACTCTTTGATTTGAGTCAATTGTCAAGCATGGGTACCATCAAAGGGGTTGGTGGAAAACGTCGAAAAGGAAAACGTTAAAAGAGGAAAATGTCGAAAAAATAACGAAAAAGGAAAATATCGAAAAGGAAAACGTAGAAACGAAATCATGATAAGAAGGAAAATGTCGAAAGGACAATATCGAAAAAGAAAAAGTCGAAAGTGTTAGATTCTATCTCTTGCTCAACAGTACAAATCACTGATCTTTCATCACTTCAAATCAAGAAAGGCAAGAGAAATTTCATTAAAATGTCATTTCTTGGTTTTCTTCCAATCTATGATGATTGTCTGAACTAGAGTTCTTTTGCACGGATATCTTTTCTTAAACTTTTTACATTCAAGGTGTCGAATAGTAGTTCAAAGTCTTCTGTATTTGCTACAGAGATGCAGAATCTGCCCGTAGGTCAAAGCGGCGCATCCGCGAAAAACCAATTTCCCGGAGAAATCAGGGAAACTTAAGGTATCGGAGACTGCCTCACATGCCTAAAGGTTGAGGAAGCTTGCCGCATGTTTTCCGATGCTTCAAGTAAGCTTCGGCAGATTCTGCACCTCTGATTTGCTAGCTGTGTAGGGTAGATGCCTCAGCATTTAGTTGAAAAGCTATATGGTTAAATCGAATATGTTCACATCGAGTGAGTAGTTTGTTCTTAACATGTTTATTTTTTTTTCGACATTTTCCTTTTCGATATAGCCATTTCGACATTTTCCTTCTTATCATGATTTCGTTTCTACGTTTTCCTTTTCGATATTTTCCACCAAGACCCCATCAAATAGAAGTTAGAAATCGATATCGATGTCATAGATGTTATAGTTGAAAATTATTTAAATGTGCACAAGTTCAATAACAAAAAACAGATCTAATAGTATCCCAACACTATTGTTTCTAAGTAAAGCTAAGTTAGTATGCGTGTATCAGTATAGTAAGAAATATAGCATTGTACTTCTACTTTTCAGTACTTGTCCTTTGCATCTCATACTAATTTTTCATTGTACAAAGAATTAAAGTTTATAATCTATTCATGGGAATGTCAGAAATATGATTTTTTGATGGCAATCAACTTTCATTTATTTCCGTAGGTAAATATTATTATCGAATAATACTGATCTGTATTATGCTTGTTAATTTCTTCGTAAATTTTTAGCTTTTTCAACTACCAACAAATATTGTGAAAGAATTTTGATATGTTTTTGTTTATATAATTTGATATTAACGAGACTAAAGTAGATCAATGAAGACAGTGTAAGAAAAATATAATGTTTTTGAAAGTGTCATTTTATGAATCTTAATATCAGTTGCATTGACTATCATCTAATAAACATTGATGACTCTTTAGCTGAAGTTATGCTTGATAAATAAAAAGGACTTTGTAGTCGTTTATTCTTCTTATTGCGAGAGATTGGATTTTTTTTGTGATCTTGAAATGCAACTACATCTTTCGAAGATCTATATTCGAGGTCTTATTTATCCTATTACAATTGCTAAGAGGATCAATGTTTGTTAGAAAATCGAAAGCTGCTTCATTTTTTTTGTACATTTTCTTCTGAATACTATTTTAATTGGCAAAAGAATTTGTGTTTCAAATCTTGTCTCAATAAAAAGAATGGTTTCATTCCAATGACAATAATATTATGATACTCAAATAAATGAAACTATAGCAGTCATTATTATTTTCTTTGTATCACTTGGTTTTTTTCATTCTTTTTTTGTAATCATCTGTTTTTAGTCACAAACAAAATTCAAAACACATGATACTTGAGAGTTACTAATGAATATATCCATCTCAGTCGCCTGCTTTTTTTTTTTCATAAGCGTTTTTCTTTTTATTAAATGTATATCTTGACTTAAAAATATGGGCATTATTTTTTCATCATTCAATCTATGAAAGAATCGTTATTAAAAAAATGATGATGAAATGTAATCAAAACAGAAGCTTGTTGTTTGTATTCTTTTTTAATCATTGTAGGTTTTTAAACAAATATATAACATGACAATTAAGTTCGACAATCGTACAAAACAATTTCACCTATAGTCATTACCAATGAAATTCGTTTTTATATCTCTGTAATGGATATTACATTAATTTATATGAAATACAATCTAGATCCAACAAATCAACTAAATATTTCTCATCAGAAAGATTCTTTTAATCGATAGCAATATTTCATTACAGTACAGTATCTTACATAATAAGCTTTCTCTCTTATTGCTAATAATACAATGATGTTGAACATGTTTACAAAATCCATGAAATTTCAAATTTTCTGAAAAGTCGATTGCAACTATTTTTTTGAAGTCAACAAAAGATAGTTATATAAATAGAAATGTTTCATTAAACATAGTGATGAGTGAAAGAGAAAAAGGCTTTAGTCATTCTGCATTATTCTTACGAACGAAGTCACTTGAATGTATTTGTATCAACTTATGAACATGCGTATGAAATAATGTCAATAGATTCAAACCAAATGATTATTGTTTTCTTTATTTGTCTCAATAGCATAGCATATATTCCTATCACTTATTAAATGAGTAATAAAATCATTTCAAAATACATCTGTCTCATAATTTTAGTTGTCACTTACTTAATATGTTAGTGCTTCATTAAATCAAATACCATAGAATAAAATGTAAGTTAAATGAGAATAAATTACGTTAGTATAATAGATTTTTTCCAACTTTTTCGTTGTATTCCAGTCGGTTTAAAACATAAGAAATCATGTAGAATGATTAAGTCAACTTTTTTAAAATTAAGTCTACAGTTTTAAGTCAAAAATTCAATATAAAATTAATATATAATTACTTTTTCTAGTTCATCGTCTATCAAACACAATCCTTATTGTTCTATTAGAAACTAGTTGATTTTTATTGCGTAATTATAAATTCAATAACTTTCGCATATATAGACAAATATCGATTTAAATATTTTTTTTGCCATAACAAAACTGTAGATAACTAACGACAGAACATATCCAATCATCGGACACTCTTCGACTGCATCTTTTAGCTGTGAGTAGGACTCAGTGAGACTAAGAAAGAGCTCGTGTCCTTGTCATACCTGAACTGAGATCTCATTACTACATAGGTTAAGATAATGGCACTTTTTTTAATTTTTTTCTTTACTGTGAGAAGGTGAGCGTTAAAATTCCGAACATAGAATTTTCATTTGATACTTCGAGGTTGACTCATACTCAGTTAAAAAAGCAAGGATGTGGGTATCTTCTTGTCACTCACACCCACACCTTAACAAAATATGATCATGTTCGTAGCATTGGTCGAACAGAATTTCGTAAACTTTTCTTTGTAAAGTGTAGGGTCTCTTATGCTGTATCTTGTCGTATATTTTGTTTTTATTTTTAAAAAAATATATTAGACGATGATAATACGAAACGCGATTCAGGATGCCTTGCTCATTAGATATCTAATATTTGTTCTAAACAATTTATTGCACCGGTTACACTAAAAAAAACTTGATTAAAATATTTCTTTTTTCTTGCAAAAATTTCAAGTTTACTTCTATCTTCTGTTTTTCCAGCATCAAAAACTAACTATGTTTCATTAATAAATAATATAATCTCATCATTGAAAGTTGCAATTTTCTTTTAAAACGGATTTACGACGTTCTTCAAACTCTTCATAATGACATACACTAACTAATTTAAAAGATTACTTTAAAAAAAAATATATAATAAATCTTACAAACTAATCTTTCCATATCTAAGATAATTAGATATTGAAGTAAAATATCAGAAGCATTTTGATGAAGAAGGATTTGTGCTAAACCTTGGAAAATAGCTCAATGACATACTGAAACAAGCATCTATTTATAAAAATCAAATAATTACACTACACTCAAAGTAATTCTACAATTAAGATAGAATTATTTTTTATTCACCGTGATAAAACTTCAATACATGATGAATTTTCTAATCATGGCTAATAACTATAATAGAAAAATACTTTTTTTTTTCAAGAACATTTTATCGAAATCCGATTTTCTTCTTTCAATATCAGCTACAAAATTATGGCTTTATTTTTCCAAAGCTCGAAAAGTCTAAATAAATCAAATAATCATAATCCAAGTGAAGTAGAACAGAAAAATTGTATTGTATTGAACTCTATTAATCAACGTCCTCTCTTATATATGCCATTGTTTAACATGAACAATGTCACTTAGCCTAATGGTCATTTTCACCAATGAATAAAAGTGCGTTCTTAGGTCGATTCAGAAAATTTTCATTTACAAACTAGATTCTTTATCATTCATTATTCTTTACAATTTATCTAAACATTTATATTAAAAGACAGTAAGTTCTACATACAAACAAATTTCTTTCTTTAAATATTTATCATAATTTTTACTAACAAAATATACTTTTTTCTTAGATATACCAGTTCTATCAATCTGTTACATTCGTTATACTTATATTATTATTAATTCATCTCATCCAATGGATATCTATAATTCTAATATGTCCATTTGATGATTTTTCAAATTCGAACGGAGAATCTTTAAAAAAAAAACAGAACAATGTCTCAAAACTTATTTCCCTTATAGTATGACGCACTTGGAAACAATGTTGTTAAATGTAATTACTATATTATGTGACAACAGCTTAAATACGATAACTTTATTATTTTTCATGATAATCGTCTATGGTTTGATTAATCGACAAAGTGATATTGCATAAATAATGAATGATTTGCTGCAAATACTATATCATGATATTAAAAGTGCATTAATAGAAGTGTGAACTTGTCTAAAACAATCACTTATTACAATATCAAATTTAATTACTGTTGTCAAAATAATTGAACTCATTATTATTGCTATGTTTTTTTCTATCCATAACAGACATTGTAACTTTCATTGATAAGACTTGGATGAGAATAGGAGAAATTTCAGAAAATTTTATTCAAAACCATTAAACAAACTGTTAATCGTCCGATTCTAATCATTCAATATAAATCAAAAGATTTCTGCTCCATTTAACATTCTCCTCATAGTCAGAATAGCGACATAACCAGAAATTTAAGCATGTGAGAGGAAACTGAGCTCTTCGTCACACCAGCGTGTTTTTGACCTCTTTCAGAGACTAACAATTTTTATACACAACACATTGGTATTACTAAATGATGATGAAATGAAACACGCTGAGAGCTTTGATTATGATGAATCAGCTAATGGATGACTAGTATCAGTAGGTATCAAGAATAATAATATTGATGATATATTTTATGTTAACAATGTTGATATAGATTGATTTTGTATAGAGGTTGCATCAGCATGTATATTGCTAGTTGAATCAACTATACACAACAGATTTGATGCTTCAGATAAAACAAATTCTGTTGATGCTTCCTTTAAATATAGAAAAGGAGTATACGGTTCTTGATCATTTAGCTTCTGTTTCTTCTATGAGAACAATGGAAAGAAAGATAAGATGATTCTTGGTTTGATGTATTAGGTTTCATTTTTTTTTTATTTATATATTTATAAAAAAAATTCCAATTAATCCTTAGTTTCTCTTAGAAAATATAAGTAATCTCAAATGACATAAAATACTGATAAGCGCTTTCAACATCTAATGGTTTCAGGAATAAAAAGAAAAAAAAAGACTCACGATTACTTTCAGCCTAGAATTACATATAAACCTTCAATAATTCAAAATTCGAACTAATCCTACCTTAATTACGTTACTATCAGAGAGAACTAAATAAGCTTAAACTCGTTTTTTTTTTCACATATGAAGAATTTTCCTCTTGGATACGATATGATGAAAAATCTGCCACTCCCTAGAAGCTTTTCAAAATATATATGACACATCATGACTACATAATAAAATTATCACATAAAATAAAACCACATGAACAATCTACGAATTCACAAGAAAACAGATGAATATGAGAACAATATAGTTAAAGTTATTTTGTTAATAAATTTAATCTAAAATGATTTTCTAATACTACATTGAAATTTATTTATTGAAGCATCATTTTTTTTTTTTATCGTTGAAATATTCTTTTCAAATATGTACTAGAAAAATTATAATATAGCAAATTTCAACTATTTTGATAAAAATTTTAAACAATATATATAGAAAAATCATTTATTTTTAGCTCTATCACCAATATGCAAGACCAATATTAATAGAGAGCGCTGTTCTCATTCAACTTCGGTATTCTATTGGTTATGACTTATCTCACCAATAAGGAAGGAAGAACTGGAACAAACAAGATGCTTCATTTATTTATGTAGTATTTAATCAACAGTGAAAACAGTGATATTTTAATGGATATAGCACTGGTAGAAAATGATTATGTTCTACCGATTGCAATGTATCGACATGATTGGGTTCATATTCTTTATATGGGCATATGTATTATATTCTTTATGATTCAAGTCTGTCAACGTATATCTGTTGATCTCATTTACTCATCAAGTAAGTATTCATATTAAGAATTTACTTAATTAAATATAAATATCCTATGTAGAAGATTTCAAAGCTGGCTTTTATGTTCCATCTCTTAATCGATATCCAACTGAATTAACTCCAACATCTTCAAGTATTTCATATATTTGGTATCTTGTTTTTATTTGGCAGGTAAAAGTCAATAAAAAATTTTTTGAATAATTTTTTACATATGTCAATATTAATCTAGTCTACATGGATAATATATTCAATAATTGGCATTTTTCGTCGTACATCATCAGGTACTTATTTCTATCAACATCCATGTGCTATGAATAAATGGTGTTATTTCTATACTGTATTTGGTCTTATTTTGTTTACACCACAATTAGCAGCTGCTGCACGAAATAAATATGGAATTGGAGTAAATAAAACTAATGCAATTAGTTCGTCGTTTTTCTTTTAAAGAAATTTCTTATTTTTCTTTTAGATTTCAATATTTCGTCATTTGGGAACATTATGTGAATTAATTATTATTCTAGTTGTTGTTCATGTATCATTATGGGAAAATTTAAAAAGTTATTTGAGAAATAGATTGTACGTATTACTTATTTTGTCTATAAACAAAATAAAGAAATAAAATAATTTTTTTCTATTGTTTAAGTTTTGTTGATGTTTGGTTAACACGATTATTATATCATAATGGTTTAGCTTTATGGGCATCTGTTCTTTTCTATGAAACTTGTTTGTCAATCATCATAGGTCTTATTTATGGTAATACGGTTTCACCATCAACAGCTTCTATTATGGGATGTTTTCTTCTTTTGTTGGGTTTTATTACACTATCTATTCTTGAAAATGCTATTTTCTATAATTCGCTTGCATTTACTCTATCACCATGGCTCGCTTTTTTATGGCTTTTGGGAGATATTGTTTTTCGCTCACATGAAGAATTGTCTTCATCTTCTTCTGCCATTTGGTGTGTTCGTTTTATTTTTTGTATAACATGTATATTAACATGTATTCGGTTATGTTTATTTTTTTGGAGATATAAAAACAAAACGATACCAACTTTTCAGTCACCAAGAATTTATAGTTTTGTTGTAGAACCAAGAGCTTTTTAAATATATGAGTGTTTAATCCCGTGTTCACTTGTTAGTATTGTACAGTATTTAATATTTTCTTTTTTCTTTTTTTTTGTTAATAAATATAAATACAGTGAACACTTAGTAAAAATAAAATTAATTGTATATAGATAAAAATTAATGAATATCTTTGTTCTCGTTATAAATGTTTCATTTTAAGTATTTTCTCACACTCAATACAAATCGTCATGATCAAATCAAATTTATTCAATTACAATTACATAATTATCAATACTATATTCCTAGATGAACATGAACTAATGATTCTTTTTTCAGTGATGAGCAAAATATTATAAAAAAAAATTATCATGTTACATTTTGAAAGATATCTGAAATATCTCAAGAAAGTCAATTACGTCATTTATTCATTATCTGAATGTCAATCAGAAGAAGAAGAAGGGATATAACTGATAAGTCAATTTCATTTTATAGGTCGTGTTAAGGTTAATTTTGTTTAAACTAAATGAAATTCATTTCGCCTCATCAATATGTAATCGAGCGCCCTGTTTTTGTGCTTATCTCTGAATGAAAGGTTATATGAAATTTTGATACAATGGCAATAAACATTGGATAGACCTATCAGTGAATACTTCAAATTGAAAATCAATAGATTGTCTTCAATTACTAATCCAAGATTGATTTCTTTTTTTTTTCAAATCTTACTCGGGTTTAGTTTCAACTAATACGGATGACTCGACTGGATCACCTTGTATTTACAGTAAGTAATATTAGTCGAACAGGTGACTTTTATCAATGCATACTTCGTATGGAGTTAATTAATCAAAATAGACTGTGATCTCTCCATTTTAGAATACAAAAGATTAATTTACATGCACTTGGCTGCGAGTTCGAGCTGAATAATGAACGTTCTATATATGAACCGGCTGATCTATGTTTTCGTACTGAAATACCTTTGTCATAAGCAATTAAACATCCACAAAAGCAAGATGTGTTCATTATGAAAAATCCAATTTGACGAATGGACATGCAAGGATCATTAATATCTGTCAATAATCATGAGTCTGATCTTAATTTAATTGAAAAAATGAATCATATCTCTAATGAATGTTGTAAATGAACTTGTGTATGCCATTTTTCTATCATACTATTAGATAACGATAAATAATTATTAAACGATTAAATTATTTAAAGTAATTTCGTCGCGCCGAACCTATTTTGAGATTGTTTGTATAAAACTTTTGACCACTTGCTTTATCAGAAAGAAACAGATTAATTGATGCAAAGAATTTAAAGAAGTACATCATATTAGACATATCTTATCTTTTGTTTTGCTTTCGAGAATGACGTGACAGGTGACAATGTTTATGATTGGTTGAAAATACTGATGAATTTTTTATTCTCTTCGAAATTTTTTGTTTGATTAAAAAGAACGACAAATCTGATTTATTTATTGCTTTAGAATATACCTATAGGCAAATTTGAATGTTTTCTCTTAGCAATACAAATTAAAATTTTCTCAAGACTTACGATAAATAAAAGTAAATCAGGAGGACAAAATTTATATGATTTGTTTTAACGATTCAACATGGATTAATTCGGATTTTCGAATCTACTCTAAGTCTAATATCGTTCTTGTTGATTCCATGCTAAGATAAAGAGACATTTTGATATGTTTCTTTTCTTTTAACTTTGTTCGTTTTAAACATTTTTAATATTTTTTGAATAACCAACTTCATCAAGATAAATCACATTAATCGATTTGGTTAATTACGTCGTCTCTTTAATTAGAAGCTTTGAATAAATTAAATAAAAATTAGTCAATCAATTGACTGACTGAAAAATGTAGCTTAGCTTTTATTGTTTATATAACATTATTCTATGCATTGAAATTTACTTCATTTGAGAATGACAAAACTGTATTCAGAGTATCACACTGTCGTTTAGTAGATAAAATACAATAAAAATCAATATAATAAGGTTACTAAATCTTTTCACACTTTCTTTGATATTGGATTACATAAGGAATATAAATTATTGTTGAATTGATATCACGGTTGAATGAAAATGCACTTGAAGTGTGAATTGTTAGAATACAAAGGATTAATTCTTGAATATATTAGCCTTCTTTAAAAAAAAGAGCTCATCGATTGCACAAATTGGCACTTTGACAGTATTCTATTTTATCGTTTTAATTACATTATGAAAACAAATTTGTCCATGACCATGTTAACTCTTCTTTTGAGAATAATATTTTCTAATGTACACTCCTGAGCAGAATTCTTTTCCATCTTCTCCTCTCGTTCTTTCCATAGAGAATCTATTTGGTTTCAGGTGAATGCTGACTACGAGAATGATTTTGATACTGTATTTAAAGTATAATGTATGATTGATGACAGAATGAATGTACATCATTCAATACAATTAGTCAACACTACAAATAAGTTGGTGAATAAAATACTTCATTGCTTGATTATCTCTTTTTTTTTAAATTTTCTAAATATTTCACCTGTTTCAGTTTATCTGTATTTGTATAATCGAATAGATCGTATTCTTGGAGAATGGGTGAGAGCGTTGGTGTGATCTTCTCTTCTCGCATATCTATACGCGTCTGATCATTGTTGTTCAAACAATTAATCTTTGTATACAGCAAAATCGTGAGATTCATATTCGTATATCTGTTTAATCTTACTTTTCTATTAGAGTTGATGCTTAGCCTAATCTTTGTCTACCTTATCTGAAATTAAGCAAGGCATATGATCAAACCATTTAATAATAAGATGAAGCGTTGTGGCTTTTTATCGAGGGTGCAGGCGTGAATCTGCATAACAATCTTCTTTGTATCCACGCCTATGTCTAGCTTAAACTTATCTTAAGAAGTTTTCAGCTGTTTGTAAGTGAGCTGAATCTTCTTCAGAGCTCATCTAGATCAGTCAATATAATTCGGAAGCATAAACATACTTATAATAAAAAGCTATCTGTATATTTTCAGCATTCTGTTTCCCCAATTTTTTTTCAATAAATTTGTATTAGAAAAATTAGAAAATAAGTCATACAATGAATCATTCAGTACATTAGATCCACTGCTATGTCTAAATTCTTTAAAATTCTGAACCATTTCGTGAATATTATGAAGTTATCATGAATATTGCTTTTAATAATATCGATCCTATCGATAATCAGCTGTCATCTGATTAAGCATTTGTTATATTTTATTTTTTTTCCTTTGCCATTTTCTAGTCATGTATAAGTGATGTTTTCCACTCTGTACAAAATATTATCAAAACATAGAGGCGAAGGAAAAAGAGAAGGGTAGAACATCTCAAAGAGCTAAATTACTGGTTTGCAAATGCTTCTTTTTAATGTTTTTGTTAGGAAACTCAGTAGTGTCAGAACTCATCAAAATAGAATCTTAGACTTTTGTCAGGCAGTTGCATTTCTTCATGATTGAAGACCAAAGTCTTCCTACAGGATTTTATCGCATCCAGCCAAACTCGACTTAATCCTATTGGAGTGTTGGTTAGCCCAATGGTTTCTGTCAGTTGAATTCTTTTGAAAGAATTCGCTTCTGAGATGCCACCAACTTTAGACGCGACTCTTTCGTATTTTACTAGATTCAATGAGTTTTCTCACAGGATGGAAGAATTAGAATACTTTGCCCTGAAATAGCTCTCTTTTGTACGCCCTTTTATCAACAACATATTTCTGCTGAGAACTCTATTTCTCTAGCAGGGCTGAAGTAAAATTCTAGTCTAATATATCAAAATTTGAATCTTTTATAGTAGTTCAATAGAAGTATGTGTGAGCTCATGTGAATAATTTCCCTTTGGTAGTTGAATGTAGGATTATTTGAGATTTGTATTTGGTCGTATCGTAACAAATGCATGCTGCGAAACGAGACCAATAAAATAAAAATTGTTTACCGAATAGCAGTCTATTCTACACTCCTGGTCAAGATTATAGAATCAGTTGTTCGAATCGAATTGTTTGATAAATTTTGAAAACTTCTATATTCTTATACGAAGAAACATTTATGTAAATCAATGTATTTGGATGTGCTCTGTCTGTAGTGTGAAACACGATTTACTTAACATAAATGTCAGACTATATGAAGTAGATGCTTCTCAAGACCTGTCGAAATTTGTTTGGCCAAATTCATAGAATCGATATTGCAATTTTATTCTAGCTTTTGAAAACTGACATTACTTTGACTTGAAACTGATACTGAAAACCACAGAACCTGTTTTTGAAGATTCTTATGAAGTGACCTTTTTCAAATGTTTTTGGTTTGAATTTTTAATCAGACTTTGTTAATCAAGCCAAAATAACTGAAAGAAATCATCCAAGTCTTATACTTCAGCCAGAACTATTCAAATTGGAATGGGACTGTCTATTTCAATATGAATTCGAGCAGAAACCATGTTTAGCTATGTTAGAGAGATAGGTATCACGTCATAATATACCTTACTCAAGTTAGCTCATAATGCGCAAGGAACACTTTCATTCCTTCTTGAACGCTACTTCATAGTGGTTTTTGTCGTTCGTGGCAACAATGTGTATTAGGCGTGTACTCATTAGTGTCAAATTCTTCAAGCTTTAGCAAGTCTCTAGTTCGTAACGTTCAAGAAGAGCTGAAAATGTTCATTGCGCATTACGAACTGACTTGAGCAGTGTATATTATGACATAATATCTATCTATGTAATATAATGACACAAGGAGCTCTCTCTTATATTTTATTTTCTAGCTGAAAGTGTTTTCTATTCAAAGTAATACTGCAACAAGCAGTCCCATTCAAATTTGAATAGTTTTAGCTGAAATACGGAATTTGGATGATTTATTCCAATTCTTTTGGTTTGAGTAGCAAAGTCTAATTAAAAATTCGAACCAAAACCATTTAAAAAAAGCAGCTTTCATGAGAATCTTTAGGATTAGGTTCTGTAGTTCTCAGGATCAGTCTCGAGCCAAACTGATGTCAGGTTTCAAAAAGAAGAACAAAATTGCAATATCGATTGTATAAATTTGATCAAATAAAAATCGACAGATCTTAAAAAAGCATCTATCTCATATAATCAGACAGTTATGTCAATAAAATCGTATTTCACACTACAGACAGAATACATCCAAATACATATATTCACACAAATTTTGCTTTGCATAAGAATATTGAAATTTTCGAAACTTATCAAACAATTCGATTCGAACAATTGATTCTATAATTTTGATCAGGACTGTATTAGTATTTATTATTGATAACTGCCATCAACATGTCAGAATGTCTCAGTATCGTTTGTATATAAATAAATTGATTCTTGTTAATTTGAAATTTGTCATCAGTAGTAATATTTCAATCAGGTTTTTTTACATAGATGTCACTGATGAACTATAGTTCACTTTAGTTTTATTCGAGCCTTTTTAAGGTGAATGGGCCGAATTCTTATCTTGTCTATTGTAAAACCTGTCTCGTGCATTCTTCATACTGTAAATAGTAAAATAAAAACTATCACTAAACTCATAATCAACAAACACACTGTACTGATATAATAGTCTTTTTTCGATTATGTATGATGTTGAATAAATCTTCGTAATCATTTTTTTAGCATTACCCTACTGACAAAATGAATGATAATAACAATATCAATGTTGAATCTCGTTACAATGAAATCAAAAGACTTATATTAAATGATTATAAAAATGATCCAACTATATTAAGTATTGATGGATTACTCGATGCATTGCTTGTAATTAATAATGAATGTTCTAATTCAACCTTGACAAGAGAAAAAACAGTCAAAGCATATCTCGAAAATGGTATCTATTTTTTTTGTTTTATTTATAGTAATATTGATTTAATATTGTTTATCATAGTTAAAGCATTTGTATCACGTATAAAACAATGTCGATTGAATCGAAATGATTTCGAAAAAATTAAAACTATTGGACGAGGAGCATTTGGTGAAGGTATTTTTCATCAATTGAAATATTTCATCTTAAATTAATCTTTAGTTGTTGTCGTCAAAATGAAAAATACGGAGGAAATATTTGCCATGAAAATAATGAATAAATCAGAAATGTTGAAAAGATCAGATGCAGCTTGTTTTCGTGAAGAACGTGATGTTCTCGTATTTGGTGATCCTCAATGGATAACAAAACTTTATTATGCATTTCATGATAACGACAATCTAGTAAATTATTATGAAAATTAGAACAAAATTTCTTTTGAAATATCATGTTTTTTTTTCTCCCTAGTATCTTCTAATGGAATATTATTATGGTGGTGATCTTTTAACTTTATTATCGAAATGTGATGATGAATTTTCTGAAGATATGACTCAATTTTATATTGCTGAAATAATCTTAGCAATTGATTCTCTACATAAACTTGGTTATATTCATCGAGATATTAAGTAATTTGATATTTATAGAATTTGTGTTTTTTTGTTTTTGATTTATTCGTCATTTATTTTAAAAGACCTGACAATATATTAATCGATAGTACAGGACATATTCGCTTAGCAGATTTTGGTAAAATATCAATTCAAGTTTTTTTCTATTAAGATCTGTGATTATTTTAGGTTCTTGTCTTCGGATGAGAGCTGATCGAACAGTTAGTCAAATAAGTGACTTAATTATTTTTGGTGACGCTTTTCATTTCATTTAGGTACAGAGCAATGTATCTGTTGGTACACCTGATTATATTTCACCCGAAGTATTATCTGCAGTGAATGATGGTCAAGATCATTACGGATGTGTATGTGATTGGTGGAGTTTAGGATGTGTTATGTGGGAAATGTTATTTGGTTCAACTCCATTCTATGCTGAAACATTAGTTGATACTTATGGACGAATAATAGCGCGTGGCGAAAATAAAGTTAGTATTATTTTTGATTATTTTAAATGAATAATCTGAATGCACTTTGTTTACTTCTATAGATTTCACTTTCATTTCCCGATGATATCGAAGTATCCAATCATGCGAAAGATTTATTAGAAAAACTTATTTGTTCAGCGGATAATCGTCTTGGAAAAAATGGACTTAATGATTTTAAAAAGCATCCATTTTTTGTTAATATTGATTGGAATAACATAAGACAAAGTAATAAATCGTAAAAAATGATTAAAAAAAAATCAATGTTGTGCCATTGTTTTACAGCAAAACCTCCATTTATTCCTGTTGTCAAAAGTAAAATGGATACAACCTATTTTAATGATGTTGAACCTGAAACATTTGACAAAGTATATTGTTTTTGTTTAATTTATTATTTAGTATGTTGACTTTCTTCGTTTGATTATTTAGAAAACTGCTAAGGTAATAGTACTGTTTCTATGAAAAAGTAGTCTACACATATTTATGATTTACCTTTGTACTTAGACGTTTCTTATACTTTTTTGAATTTTTTATAACCAAATAAATAAACTATTGTAGAATTTTGATACATCTGCCTCCAAAATGGGATTGATCGGACAAGTACCGTTCATAGGTTTTACTTATTCCGGTGACAAGTGAGTCAATAACACGTTTTTTTATGACAGAACCAATGAGAAATAGATATACATATTGAGAATATATATGTCCAGAGTATAATTTTTAAGTGTCAAATTCTTGACAAAGGATAAAGTTTTATTATTCCACACTATTATGACTCTCTTCTCTACTAAGACATTCAGAATGTATTATATACACTTGATAGATAAATGACGTGGATTTGAGTAAATTGTAAAAAATCTGTTAGTGTAATTGCTGTAAGCTCTAAATATGGAAAATGATATAACTGTTGCTACTTTTTTTAAAGTGATATGCGATAAAGTAGTTTAAATTGATATTACCGATATCTTATGTTCAATTTAATTCAACACAGAAAATTGTCTCAACCACATCCCAATATTTGCAATTTGTTGATCAATTTAATGCTTGTTCTTTCAATCATTCATAAAAGTAGTTCAATAAATTTTAATGTCAAGACTTTTCTATCATGATCCATAATAGAATATTATTAAATTGCCTGTGATGATCTGCATATGAAAGGAAAGAAGAGTCTAAAAATCTTATCGTATAGATAATGTTTCATAATTAATTAGTCGACGACAAAAGTTTCGCCCGCTGACTATATCATTTATTTTACGCTTTATAAGGACATTAAAAAAAGATAATATTATTATCACATATACTATTCTTAGATACTTCGTTACTCATATTCAGCTTTTTTATTTCTTTAAGTTTTTTTGTTTTAAATTGATTAAATACGAGAAACCATTAAAAAATTCGAAATTTGGCACATGAGGAATGTTTATTTGCGGTGAAAGAAGCACAAAAGCCAAACAAGGCATTGAATACAATAGCACATCAACTGGATTGTGATCGCCGAACTGTTTGTCATGCTATCGCTCGCTTAAATACAACAGGATTATTAACTGAACAGGAAAGATCAGGTCGACCACTTTCCTTCACTGGAGGACAACAACAGCGGTCACTGGACAAGTACATCTCAAAAAATCTAACTGCAACTTCTAATCAACTTTCGAACTATATCTTTAACAATTTCGGCATTCGAGCACAAACCGAAGTCAAATGAACACAAACTCAAGTCGAAAAACTTCATTTATTTGCAGTGGAGCATCAAAGTAGTGACCTCAAAATATGGATTTTCATTGATGAGACACAGATCAATTGCGTAACATAGGTAAAATCGATTGGGTGAAACGTGAGGAACCAACGCCTACACATGAAATATCTTCTTTTCGTGCTTATGCCAACTTATGGNGGCATATTTGTTTTTGATTGAAAGTATTGTTGAAATTGGTTAAGATGATTGAGTGCTAAATTAATAGAAAAACAAACGATTAAAGGATAGTTACACGTCAATATTGAATGATAAATGTGGCATCAAGTTATAGTAGTTGCTTAAATTTAAATCTTTAAACGTTCCAGAACAGTTGTGATTTTCGCGCATGAAGTACTATTGAATTTATCGCGATCGTAAGTTCTATTTTCATCATTATGTTATGTCAGAGTTGCCACATTGTACTTAAATATTTTCCTGTGTACACACTCTTATTCTCATATTTGTTTTTCTCTTCAAACACAGCATATTTTTTTTAAAACTTATTAATTGTTAACACTTAAGGGAACAAAAACAAAATAAATATTAAAAAAAAAGAGTTGCAACATTGAGATCTTTTATTTACTTTTTAAAATACGTATATATATATATATATCCGACTAATCTGATGTTAGCTGAAAAAATCTTTCGCTTTTCGCTTCTTTCGTCTTTTATAGCAGTCACATACTGTTACTATTATGCTTTTCCTTTGCTCAATGTTCTGAAATATATTCAAATCCAGGTTTTCATTTTTTTCTCGTAGAACATGTGCACATCAGTCAAAGAGGGAACAGTGATTTTTGATATTATACATTCATTTTGGAAATCCTAAAATCAATGGAATCAGAATTGTCACTCTTATATTTTCGTCTGAGAACATTTCTCATTAGTTATGCGTTAATAATATATTTTATATCTTTGATTTTCTTTGTGTGAAAAGTAGATCAGAACGATTCCGATGACGAAATAAATATTCTTGCTCTATTAGTCATAATGTTAAGATCTGTGCTACAATTTTACAAATTAAAAGTAATGTCCTCTAAAAAATCTGGCTATTCTTGAATTAAATAACTCCTGTCTACACCACTACATTCATACATTTCAAATAAGATATAAATCAGCAATGAATTCTAAGAAATCGAAATAATTCAACATTGGGATTCAATAAATTAAGAAATATTAGAAAATAGAGGTCCAAATAACTATTGCACTTTTCTTTGAGCTTGATTAGAAAACCTGCCTAGATGCACAAAAATTTTGGAGCTTAAACTTTGTTCACGTGTATGGATGTATAGATTAGAAAAATTCTAGGAAAATATGGGCACAAGTTACATTTTGCTGAAATATCAACTTTTTAATATAGTTTTCCTGTAGAGTCCCACTTCTCCGACAAAACTAAGGTTTCGAATTTTGATCCATAACTTTACCTACATCAAGGTATCAATTAGACTAATTGTCTACAAAGTTTTGGATTTGTTGCATAAACTGTTTCCGAGATATTAATTATTCAAAATAATATACAAGTACGACACTGAATCTATAATAAGCGCCTTCTTGTTCACATACTGGTATCTCGAAGATAATTTAATCCAAATTTCAAAAACTTTGTAGGCAAGCTAGTCTAATTGAGATCTTAATATGAGTAAAGTTTTTAAGTTAAAGTCAATACATTAATTTTGTCGGAACAGTGAAACGCTCCAAAACAAAATTATAGTAAAAAGTGAAGATTTTCATCAAATCGTAACTTATACTTATATCCTCTTAGGATTTTTCTTAGTTTATACATTTCTTCTTGTGAAAGAATTTTGAGCTCAAAAGCTTTTTATCACCTGAAAAGATTTCCTCATGAGATAAAATTTTAATTTCCGTAGTCGATTTCTTTTATGTGTTTAATTAGTATCAATAAAAAAAAAGCAGATTAGAGAAAAAATTCATAAAAACTGAAATATTATTAACTATTTATCTAGATAACATCAGGTTGTTAGACTTACTATTATCATAAACATCAATTAATGTTAATTTTTCAAGTAAAGGCATATATATTGATGAAAGATATATACAAAGTTCGGCAAGTGATACGTAACTTAGTTGAAATGAACGAAGACGAAGTGTCATCATATTCATTGTATTTTTCAGTTGCAAATCATTTTCGAGAACTTTCGTAAAACATTCGACTGGCTTGAAAATAGTGACGCAAAGATGATCGAGAACGGGTAATGCACGATGATGAAGAAGAAATAAGTCACTTGATTGTTGAATGGAGAGAGAAAGATGAACAGTATTGGGCCAATATAATTCTTGCCATTGACACTTATTTATATTTCGATTATGATTGTTTGAACTTACTGAAAAAAATTTCAAAAATGTTAGTAATTATAATTATAATATCAAAAGCTACATAGAGTGCTGCTTGATTACTTCTCGATGACAAGTGTATAATTTGTTTCTTCTTTAAAAAGAGAAAACATCGAATTTTCGATTTAACTACAAAACTATTCGCTGGTCATGAACTTCGAAATTTCAGATTTTCATGAAATTGCAAAATCATAACACATTGTTTAGAATTTCATTATTCTACCTTTTTCTTTCAACGCAATATCTTCTAATTTCTTAAGAGAGAAAATGTGCTATTTGAAATTTTTATCCATAATAGTCATTCAATTCTTCTACTAACAGCTGGAAAATTCTTTTAGTAGGTGCATTAGTATTATTTTTTTGCCGTCATTCTAGTCTTTTCATTTCATATGCTTCCAAAAGTTTTCATGAAAATATCTTTATGATTCTTGATGTATAGTTGCATCTGAGAATTTTTTAGAAAATTTTGTTTTCTAATTTTCTCATAATGTTTATTAAAATATTAAATTCTCTCATTTTACAGGTTAAAAGTTCGCCAGTATTAACAAAAGTCTTATTCACGAAGAGTGGGATTCTTAATTCCACTTCGATGAGTAGATGCATGAGAAATATTATAACAGTTCATATTTAAAATTCTGTAAAAAGTCTCAATATAAAGTTTTATTATGAAAATTCTCTCTAATGTAGAGTGTAATTAATCTCTAAGAGAAAATTACATCTTTTGGCATGTATCTTCACCTTCACCCAAATATCAGATTCGAGATTATAGAATAACATTTGTCTAATGTGAGACAACTTTTTTTCAGCTTCTCTCTATCGACAAAAATGAATTCAAACGTTTTAAAATTTTTAATTATTTCAGTTTTTGTCAAAGCCTCTCCTAATCAAAATTTCACGCCAAAATCTTAAATACGAGCTGGAATAAAAAAAAAATGATATAAATTCAACACTAATAAAGGATGGTGAAATTCATTATACTTTTGAGATTTGGTAATGTCTTACTAAGATTCATTTAAATGAAGAGCTGAAAGTTTCTTACTATAAAAAGGAATATTCGTTTTTGAGTAAATACAATTGTGGTTGAAAACGATATTCATTAGAAATTGTATAGAACTTCTCATGAGTAGACTATATTCATTCGATCATTTTCAACTGTTCATATTAGTCCATTTTACGCAATAGTTTAATTCTAATTCGTCTACTTCTGGAAGTTAAATGTTAGCATCAATTAGCTTCTGAAATTCGTTATCGACCCAGCATATGTTCCTCAGAAATAAAACGAAAGAAACGATTGATAATAAGTATGAAAGAATATGAGTAATTTACCGTTTTTGATGTCAAATATCATGCTGTAGAATGAGAGTTTATGATGAATGAATTTATTAATTATCTTTGTGTATAACGAATCGTTTGAACTGCCTCCAAATGTTAAGTGAAGGTGACGAAGTGAATTTCTCATTGGAAGAACCATTTGTAGTATGTTGATTTGATCAATAACCTCTTCTGTTATATATAATCGACAAAGTGAAGGAAATAGATTTGATAACAAGGTATTCATAGAAGATAATGTAACTGGAGACTTGGAATCATTACAGAGTATTTTGCCAGCAAGCGTGTCACCAAGATGGATAGTGTCGATAGCTGATAGCAGACATTTTGACCAATAATGTTTGCCTTCGAGTAGTTGATAGAAATCAGAAAAAAAAATACGATTATCGGCACATTCAGATGTATCAAGCATTGGATGAGGAATCACAGCAGTAAGTAAATAATTAATACGATAATTGAGACCTGCTAGTGCTCGATATAAATCGATGGGCGCAAGAAAACGCATAAACAATAACCAAAGTTCGTTTGGTAAAGATTCAAGAGTTGTCGTCATCATTAAAATATGTTCTTTATATTGTATATACTCAAAATGAACATATGTTGACCGCTCGTTCGTTCATCGCTGACTATATTCTCTACAAATATGCTTAATGAACTGTTGACAATAATTAATTAGGTCTAAAAGAAAAAAACATCGCTGACTGCTGTTTCATATCCGACTGTTTTTTTTATTTCTCTTCTCTTCTATCATTCTTTTTCCTTTCGCAATCGTTCCAACTGACGATTCAATGATCATTGATTGGAGATATTATATTTCTATTGTTATGTCTCGTTTTGACCTCAAATAGATTAGAAAAACAATACAATTTTATGTTTGCTTTGAATGAAAATTTTTTCAATTAAACTTTTATTAAAGACAGTGTTAAAATCAGATATTTTTGATTTATATTTGCTATCCATTTTGACTAATTATTCTTTACAACTTCAAATAGTAACAATCATAAAACAATTAATACGCAAATAATGTTTTGTTGATTTGCACACAAACAATAAATATTCAATCTTACTGAATCCATTACACGAATACATGAATTACTTCTTAATTAATTATAATTAAGTAGCAGCCACAAGCACCAACATTTTTACATATGTCTATGCTAACAGAAATTGTTCGGAAAGAATATATTTGTAAAAAATCAAAGTCCAATGAAAGAGAAATATGTCCTTTTTGACCTGATTTTGCCCATAAATGAAAATACAAACATTAGATAATCGAATATTATAACCACAAAAGTGTCTGAGTATTTGTAAATGAATAGTCTAATCTTCAACAATAAACATATTGTTTAGCACAATCACATGGCACAAATTTGAACACGAGGAATATATGTTGAATATTGTATAAGAAAAAGAATAATATCTTAACAACAAGCTATATAATTAAGCAAATGTTGATATTAGATGAAGTATTGCTAGTAATTCACCTAAGGCAACTGGATCAATATCAGATCTATGACTAAGAAAATATTAAAAGAGTAAAATATAAAATTTGAAACAGTAAAGTTTGCCTTGTGCTTCGGATAGTGCTTTAATAAAAGTAAAATGCATATTTTCATTAAAACAGAATTTCGTCTGAACTAATTCAAGTTTGATATGTCCAGTAGCCTATTTTAAAGGTTATCAATCATTTATACTTATGAACTTTGTCTTGCACTATATAAGTGAATATTAAAAATTATCTGATAAATATCGAGATGTTTAGGACATTCATTTCTTATTAAATATACTTATAAAAATAAGACATTCAATTCATAGTTAAGAATATATTCGTTTCATAATCTTCTTTTTCTACAAGAATAAATTCACATATAACAAGAGATATACACATAGAATTAACTAAAGAATTATAAAGACGAAAATATAGAAATCATAATGTACAGAGACAACAAGATTTAGTTAATTGATCAATAATTTTACAAGCGAAGTCGTCTAAAGAAAAAAAATATTTGATTAGAAAATGAATGAAAGAAATATTGACTTACTTAGGTGTTACAGCCGGGTTCTGATGGGACGAGGGTCATTGTCTATTTGTCCAAAAAATGAAAATAATTTTTATTTTAAAATAAATTTAATTTACTTCTTGAAGAATTCGTTCTTTATCTTGGCATCGTTTATCTAATATTAATGGATCTAGTAGTGATATACATGTTAATCACTCAATATCATTAAAAATTACATTGACATCACTAATATCTGATGGAAGAACATCACTCTGATTAATCAATAAATTAAAAAAAATTTTATATTTAAATAAAAACTAAATTTACTTTAACAAAATCTGTAACAATTTCACCGTCTACATCAAGATTTTCATCTGTTAAAACATATTTTGTTGTTCGAACGATATCTTCTTTAGTTGGTGCCTGTTGAGTATATTCATTTTTAAATGGAATTTTGCTTGAAGAAGAATTTCTAATATTAAAAAAAAAGAAAATTTATTTTACAAGAAAAAAAATGTAAATTTACCTGTTTGAACTGTACCTTTTGGTCTATGTTCAAGCTAAATTTCACTTAATAAACATGATCTTCTCATGCTATTGTTGTCTTGAATGAGCAACAACAGCATGTTCATTAGTATTTTTAATATTCATTGGTTCAGTATTTTGAGTATTTGAACGACGATGAAGACTTATATTCGATGTTGATGTTTTACAATTTTAAGGTATTTATCATTTCAACACGATGATATTGTTGTTGTTGATTTTGATAAATATGTTTCATTAGATTTCTAGAAAAATAATTTCATAATAAAAGTGTTTGTTTATTTATATTTACTCGGATGATGATAAATTTATTGGAAATAAAAACTATTCATTTGTAATAGTATTATTTATAACCATTGATCGAATGATATTGAATTTATCATCATGTTGTGTTGTTCGAATTTATGCATTTGAATTTCTTTATTTTTTATTTTATTGATCTAAATAAAAAAAAAGCAAAAGGTTGATTAATGCGCTTTTCTTTTAAAGAAATCAATGATTTACATATTGTTGTTCAATTTCATTTCATTTCATTTTTCAATTTCAAAATCATTTTTATCTTTTCGTCGTTTGACTTTCAAAGATTTTATTTCATTATTTCATTCTTCAATCTATATTTAAAAAAATAAAATAAAATACTTTATTAATTCAAATAAATCTATGATCAATGATGATTTATCAACTCCAACTACTGATGAATTTCTTTCTTTTGTTAAAAAGAAATTTGATCGTTGAAAAGATTCTATTAAAACATTGTCAGTTGATGATTTTTAATAAAAATAAAAATTAGATAAAATATTTCACAGGAAATTATCAAAATTTAAACCTTTTTTTGTTAACTGTTTCAAATACTTTATTGATATGGTTGAAGATATGAAAGAAGATAAAAAAAATGAGACTAAAACTTCTCTTTTCTCTGCTAATCTTTCTTATGCAATACTTCCATATGTTGCTCAAATGCCTATGTTAATGCGTATTATTGATCATTATACCGATACAGTTCGACCAAGGCCAAAAGTTGGTTCACCTAAAG
Source organism: Rotaria sp. Silwood2 (assembly GCA_905329745.1). Lineage (NCBI taxonomy): Eukaryota > Metazoa > Rotifera > Eurotatoria > Philodinida > Philodinidae > Rotaria > Rotaria sp. Silwood2. The sequence goes on from CAJNSZ010000045.1 coordinate 324,687, forward strand.
CAGAAACAACTGCTCAAAATCAGAAAGAAGATGAACAAGAACAACGACTTGTTTATAATAAAGATGTGTAACCTGTAAAATTCATAAATCCATTTGTTCGTTGGTATTGATGTTGGTATCGAAATAAAGCTGTGGGTGTGGGTGTGGGTGTGGGTGTGTGAGTGTGGGTGTGGATGTGGGTGTAGGGTGTGAGTGTGGATGTGGGTGTGGGGTGTGGGTGTGGGTGTGGGTGGGTGTGGGGGTGGGTGTGGGTGGGGAGGGTTGTGGCACTTCTTTTTGCACACCCCTCTTATCCNTTTTTCAAAAATTTTTTTGGTTAAAAAATTCAAAATATGATTTTTTACAAGTTTAAAACCCGGTTTTTGATTCTAAAACCTAACTTTTTTACAAAATAAATGTCAAATTCGTAATCAGCGTTAAAAACTACATCTAGTAACGCATTCAGATTTGTCCAACTCGAAAAAAAAATTTTTCGAAACTTGATCAGCGAAGTGTCGCGTTACGTGGACAAGCCGAATATTTCTTTTTTCTGCTATCAACATACATGTAGAAATTCCGAAAGTCTTTTACAATAAATACAAAATATTTTTTTTCTTTACTCCGTATATTATTTAAAACGGAAATAAATCAGTTTATGAATATGAAATAGCTTAATATGCATGATCGATTTTGAGAAACTATCTAGAACTCTAAAACATAAACTTCATTTTAATGGTGTCCGGAATCTCTAACATTGAACTGCACAAATATATCAGAAATATCGATTAATGCTCATTCCTAATAAAACTTATAATTACTTGGAATAATTTTAGGAAAAAAGTTTTGTTGTGTCAATTTTACCCAAATCGCCAAAAGATCGACCATCTTGAAATATGAGTAAGTGTGCTAGATAATCAAGACGAGTACTTTTTTCCTAATTCAAACAAAGTAATGTGCACTGAATCAATGTGTTCTAAGAGTTATCATAGGTATCGTGAACAGATTTGATTTTCATTTTGCATTATAAACATTGAACTTCATTTTATCTAATACTTCTTGGCATAATCTCATATATTTGGATCTGTTGAAATCCACTTAACCAAAAAACATGAATTACTTATTTGATTTCAAAGTGATGTAAAAGCGAAGATTTTCCATTTTTTAATAGTCTACGAGAGTATTTTCTATGAAGATATATTTGGCTAGAACAATTTTGTCAATAATCTAATTAGAATTTGAATAATGAACTTTAGTGAAAAATCAAATGCATAACAAGTATTGAACAGCGAAATATATCTTGTTAATCTAATTTTAAACATACTTGTTTTTACTAAATGAACACCGTGAACATACTTCGAATGTAATTTTGATTAAATACTGAAATGCGTGTCAGTCAGTTTCCACTTTTTTTTTCGACAGCACTTTAAGTATCAGACAGAACATACTTTACATTCATGTTTCTCGCAAAGAAAGACATAGATTAATTCTAGCATTTTTAGAGTCCTTTGATATATTTTAATATAGTACTGAAGTAATCAGTGGTTATCAACTACCTTTTCTGTCAATTGATTTTCGTAAACTTCAGTTAATTCGTGTCAATTGTAGGTCATTTACTGTATACTTTAAGACTAGATAGCAAACTGAATTGACTGGAATCGAAGTTGATGTATTCCTACTCCGTTCTAACAGAAAGAAATGAGAAAAATAATATTCACTAATCGTCACCATGAATCGTCATCGTCGGATAAAAACAGAAAGCTAACTTTTCTTTTACTGTTAATATTGTGTCAAAAGAACATAAAACGAAAAGGGACCGCAGAAAGACAAAGTGATCAACGTCAAGATAGCAATGAATACTGCTCTATTGTTATGATAGTATATCACCATACATATTCCAAAGAAGAAGACGATGATGAAAAGATAACAGAATGAAAAACAACAACTGTATCATCTTGCAATTGGGAGTCATATCAAATAATCATCCGAACAAAGCTCTTTTTACTTTGATGAAGAAATCCTTTTTTTTTCAGTCTTGTGGTCATCAGTGAAAGGTTATGACCAGTCTACGAGTTTTCATTTTTATAAAAAATTTATTATTTATGCTATGTGAAATAATACCGCTAATTTTTAGAGAAATATAGTTGCCTACTGTATAGGTTAATTTAGTTCGTTCATTATCAAAAGTAGATTTTCTAATTATACTATTTTCAATATCATCATTTTTTACACATATTCACGTTCTTCCCTTGACTATACTAGAATTTTCAACAGATGCTTTAGTGTAACAGAAAACCAGTGTTTGAATCATATGATTTATCCTCCACACATAATTACAATACAAATACAAATATTTCTTTTTTTTATCATTGAATAGCTATAATTTTTTTCATTTTAAATTTAAACAATTAATACTAAACGTAACTGGACATTTTGTTTCTTTGTTCAAAATGACGGTTGCATCGAAACATAGGAAAATCGTTTGACTGTCATGACTGCCTTAAAAATGACCAATTTTTGTCTTAAGTCTTCTTTTTATTTCAATTAAGTTTTCTCCTTGACCGACTCTATTGGACATATCGCATAGTATGCAGTCAAGACTATAATCACCAATATTCTGAAAATAATTGAGCATATCTTGGAATTTTTTTCGTACAGGTCGATTTCGCCATTGATGATAGCTTTCATACAATGTTCTGTTCGTTGCAATACTTTTTATATATACAGCAGCATCTTTTGGCGTTTTAAATTTTCTTAAATCAATAATACAGTCAGTCTCGCATGGTAACCAATCTTCAACGTTTGGTGCACCGAGATAAATTGGTACACTTCCAGCAATCAATGGATGCCATAATTTTTCCGTTATATAATCATAACCAAGACTGTTCTCAATAGCAATGGTAAATAAATATTCACTTGATAATGTTAATTTTCCTGCTTCCCAATTATAACTACCACGATCTTTTAAGTCTCGATTGATCGAACGTTGAATTTCGACGATATGTTCTGGTAGACTGCGAATATTATTGCCGCAAGTACCATAATTATCTACATCTATGTATTTCATCAATTCATGCATATATTCCGTACGCTTTGACTTTGTATGGCAATTACTGTTCATCCATAAAATTGGAGCTCTTACATGCGATGTATTGCTTTTCTCTTGTTGCATTGACGAGAGCTAACAAAAAAAAAACAAATATAATACTGATGGTTGTAATTGTTTTCAATTTCTTCAGTGAAAAAAAGAATTTCTTGATCGAGTTTTTTCTCTGTTCTATCTTCTTCTATTGAAGAACTCTTAGTTAAAACTGCTGTTCAGTTCAAACAAACGTTATTGAAACTAAATACTTGTTAATTTTTTTAAACAAAACCTCAGTCAATACTATTCAATGTAAGTTACCAACTGATTCTAAACATTTATGCAAGTTTCTTTAAGTGTGCACGTAGTGACTAAAGATCTTTTCGATGAGGTACAAACGTATTCTAGAAAAGAGCACAGCACAATACAGAAATACAATTTTAAACACTGTATAAAATTGCAGTTAATAGAAAATTATTTCAATATAGTGTGAACATAGAATTGGATATTTTTCCTTCGTTGATTCTAAAAGTGAACACTTTCAAAGATTCGCTTTAGTAATTTATAGTGACTAATGACTCTCCATCCAAAATGAAAACACAACAGAAGTACACAAGCTTTTCTTTAACAAGTGATTCAGATTAAAATTTCGGTTTTTTCAGCTAGCGGAATTCAAAAAATTGAAACAATTCTTTCCTCTTCATAGTAAGAGGTCGAATTTTCACGTTGATCTATAGTAACAATAGATTGTGCTCTATTAACTTAGTTATTTATTTGAAAACTAGTCATTATTCTTTCAAGTAAATAGATGCAACATTTCAGATCCTGTCAAACACTTTTCTGGATAAGGTTTGACCTATTTTATAACCTATCGTTGAAGTTAAAAATTTTTTTATTGACATGAAAGTTTGTCGAAATTAGATAATTAGGCATATTGGTAGATGTTTTCAAGATCTTAGAAATGACTTGAAACTTTTGGTTTTCTTTGGAATTCTGTAGTCTTGCTTGACATTACTCGTCGACTAGATTCGGATGGGTAGAAATCTCTGTGAATATGATTAACGTACCGAAAGTTGTATCTGTGCAGCACTTTACACTAAAAACAAATGGTGTAGTATATAACTTAATAATGGCTTCAGTAATGAAAACGAATTTGAATCCCTTTTTAAGAGTGTTTTGATTTTGCATATTTCTTTAACTTCTAGCACCGAAACAACTTTGTGATCGAGTTTCTTTTAGGAAAAGTCTATTAAAAAGCCACAGTTTAATCTGAATCACCTGCTCTAATACCGAAGTGTCAGTTTATAGCAGTATCTAGATATTACTCACTGTTAGTGTATTGGTCCAATAATTATCTGAGATTGTAATGGAATGAATTGGTTTTTTACTAGACATTGCTTTCTCTATTGATAATCTTTTCGAGTTAAATGTCAACTGTTCAACATAGTTAAATAGCCAAGGAGCTGGAATAAGATCATAAACTGATCGATCATAACCAAGAGTTATATCAAATAGTTTTAGGTTTTGACTATCAGCAGCCCAAGGATAATTACTAATTGATTCAAAATTAAAGACGAATCCCCACATACTATCACAACTACGAAAATTATTATATAATACGTCAATGTATAATTCTTTGGAAATTGGAATCAATGGATCAGCAATGATTGATGGATAGGCAGAATTATCATATTTTTTCAAAAATAAATCTAACGTAAAACCACGTTTACATTGAAGATTTGACTGATGTTCGATCGAAACATTATCATCAATTTTCAATCTTCGACCATCATTCATACACTTGACATCTTCCAATGTACTTGGTGAAGCATATATCATTCGACATGGTAGACGCTTACAATCGCCCAAGTTATATATTCGACAAATGGCATTGGAAATCAATCTTAGTTTATCTGGAATATCACACCATGATGACCGATTAGTAGGATCATTGAAATTAAGTCCACGCCAATATGCCAGGTCAAATATATATTTAACTGCTGAAAATTGCTGACATTTTGAAGATTCATAACGATTAGTTTGCAAATCAATATTATCAACGAGAATAAATAAGTATATCATCAAACACATAAAACTTCCAAAGCAAAGAATTATCGAGTACCGTTTTCTCTTTAAGTGATAAAGTCGCATAGTTGTTCATTAAAAATTTCTAAAAAGTGAAAAAAAAATTCTATTTAGAGATACTCTGACGATTCAGATTTTGTGGACAATGAGCGAATTCGTGTGCAAAACTATTTCATAATCTATATTCAGATTTTATTCAGTTTCAAACAGTATTATTAATAAAGACAGAAATTATATTTCGAAACTACTTTTACTTTCGTAGATCTTACTAAAAAGCTGCAGACTTACTCAGTTTTCATCGTATCAAAATACTTATAGAACAAGCAAAGTACCGTAATGAATTAAACCATAAAGAAAAGAAATATAAATATATCGTTCTTTTGCGTAAAAAATGAATCTATTTCGTATTTTGTTGCAATTGAGCAAGGCCAGCTAACTCTGCTACCGGAGTGAAATTCCGTAACGAAAGCGAATGTAGTGCTGTGTATTGTCTAGACTTGTAAAGCAAACACTTCTCTACAAAATAAGACTTCTCAGGATTCTGTACGTTTCTTTGTTTAAAAACTAAAAGGGAAATACAAAACGCCCTGTTCAAGCTACATTTCAGAAAAGTAGCATTTAGTATTTTCCTTTTAGGTTTTGAACAAATAAACGTACAGAATTCGGAGACGTCTCATTTTGTAGAGAAATATTTGCTTTACAATTCTATACATTCCACAACAATACATATGCTTTCGTTAAAAAACTATCACCAGAGGAAAACGTCAAACTGTCGTTACGGAATTTCACTCCGGTAGCAGAGTTAGCTGACCATGCCCAAATTTTGTTCTTCTACCATTAGAACAAGTATCAACACGAGTGATCATATGAAAAAACATATCAACACGTACAGCATGTAATGTGTTGCCTTTATGAGTTTGATCTACTCCAAAATCACAAAATAATGTTTAACAGATATTAGCAGTTGTTTAGATTCAAATCTACTCGTCACTCGTGCTAGCTCGAAGCGGTTAACATTGTGAGCGAATGGGGAGTGTCGCGATTTTTTGCAAAGAGAACATATGTTTCTTTCAACCAAGCACAAAAAATATTTTTACTCTGTTGGTAGAAAACAAAGTTTTTACAATTCGAGAATGCTACATTTCTGACTACCTCTATCCTTGTTCAGACCACCAATGATCGTCACATACCTATACAGATCGTAACTAAACCACTTTGGTACTAAATCGTTCATTCATTTTGGACTGTGTATGAAAGTGAAAGTTTTTTTTGCCTTTCTTCGCATCAGTGACTTCATCTATTCGCGAGATGACTCATCGTAATGTTCATAATGAGTAATGTCTAACTACGTAACCCTTACGACATAACTCGTGTTCAAATATACGAATCATAATCCATTTAAGTTGCACTATTAATATAGGTGAAATTGAAGAATCAGAAAAAAGATTTGACAGAAATTAAGTTCTTCAAATTCTTGATTTATCTATTTCTTTGTTTTTTTTTAAATAAGTTTTACATATAGCAGATGGCGTTACAATGCAGTAATAGTGCGAAGAGAATCAAATCTCCATAGATACTGAATAGGAGTGCTGTATTATCAATATTGATAATAAGTAAAACCTAATAATATTTCGGCTTATTTGTGTTTTTCAGTAAAAAGTAATAACCATTAAAAAAAAACAAATAAAATAATACTAAAGTAATTAAATAATACACAACTACGATAGTAGAAATATCTCTTATCATCGATTGAATATTTCACTCGCACTAAAACATTAGAACAATGCTGAGTTTTATTTTTTCAACATAGACTTATGTCGATATTTATGAATTATTGAAGAATTAATATAGTTTCTCGATGGTGGAGACTATAATAGGTTGCAATGATACTTCTTCAAAATATAGCGCGTTTATTCAGTCTCGTAATGAAGACTTGTTAATGCACATCGAAAAAGCACTCATCTCTTTCTTTCCTAATTTAGACAATTTTCACTATTAATAAATTTGAACTATACAAGTGTATATTAATGTTATATTTTTCAAATTTTGCAAACATGGACCAATTTTATTAGACGAAGACGATTGTTATGGAAGAGCTCTAAATAATATGTATTCTTCTTCTAATTAGCTAATTAAAAAATAATTAGATTCATTTTGTTTCAATATCTTTTCTTCTATAAAAAGCAGAAGACATATGCATGCAATTTCTCATATGTTCATATAAAAATTCTGATGAGCTACATAATAATGCAAAATTTTGTACTATTTAATAAATATAGACAGTATATAATAAAACTTACTTATTCTTTTAATGAAATCACTATTTCTCAACACCACTATATGATAAATGTAACCAGATAAAAAGAAAAATCTTTGTTTCTATCTAAACTTCGTATTTCGGTTAAATTTGATTCATTTATTTTTCCTTTATTACTAATTTGTTTTATTACTTTCAAATTTTTATTGGTAATTACTGAGAATAACTAATACAAATGGAAAAGTAATAAATGTAATCAGTAACAAAATAATCAGAAATTAGTTTATATTTCATTGAAAAAAAAAAACAATAAAAGCTGTAATATTATTAAAATAATAAAAACAAAACACACACTGATAAAAAGTAATAATAGTTATTAGTAATTACTGCGTAATAGAAATAAACAATAATGGTAATGTAGACCCTAACTACTGGACACAACTTTGAGTTTATTCTGCTTCCATCAAGTTAACGTCTATTTGGTTCTTGATTTGTTTATAAGCCATTTTTTAAGGAAACAGCTCAGAGTTTTATATAGAGACATTCGATCCAAAACAGCCTAAGAAAACATTTTTTCCAAATATGGTTGGGCTTGTTTTCGACATCATTCCACACGATTTAAGAAAATAGAGATCGATACTTACGACAACTGTGACACTTATGTTGGTGTTAACAAAAGATATGTGGATCAATGTGAGAGAAAATAAATATAACTGTGCTTGCACTTAAGGATGTAAGACGTTGCCATATTCTGCTAAAAAGTGAATAAATGTGATAGCTCTTCACTGCACTATGTTGAATCAATCAATTAATCATTGTACAATATTAAGATTCTATCATTCATGATCTATTAACAAAGTCGGTTCAGAATCGAACCGATAAGATTTCAGCGATTTTTTACCTGTTTTCATCAACTTTAGGGCACTAAAGCTAATCTATTCTGCTTGTAAAGTTTATAATGTAGATCAATCATATTTTTTTATCTCATCGTTCTTCTGATATCGAATGAAAAAATATAAGTGGAATAAAATAATTTTTCAAAAGAGTCATAGTTCTCGTTGCCACACTCTCCTTCTACTTTACTTTTAATCCAAAAAAGCTCTCCTTGAGAGAAAAACATCCATATATATATATCGGCTTCACCGCGTAACGCGTCACCTTTTATGATATCACCAACTTCGAAAATCACGTTTTTTTTTATAATATGTTCTAGTATATAAACGACTAAAAACGATTTGTTTCTTCTAGCAAGAAGCGATGCTGTTAACTTTAGTAACTACTTAGAAGATCTTAAAAGCAAATAAGGGTATTCTGAATCTTGATTTTCATCATCGCGTTACGTTAATTAAAACGAAATCTCATGTAAATAAATAGTGTATTTGAGTAAATTTTTTCTTTCGTTGGATACTCCAAACTGTCGGCTACAAGTCTTCTTTGAATCATTTTTTTCAATGTGGCAGACATTCGTAGAAGATCAACAACAAACACGCTACCCTCAACTTTTTGTCCCTTTTTTGTCATCGCGTTTCGCTATATATTTTTGCTATAATTTCCAAATGGCTAAGACAAATGAACTCAGATTTTCGGGGATGGAAGGGGAGCATAGAGACGTACGTTTTGACGAAATAATTAGATTTTTAATTGCCCCAATTGCTGAGAAAGATTAAAAATACTATAGCCCAAAACTTCATCGCGTTACGCTTGGTGAAGTCGATATATATGAGGTTAAAAGAACTTTCACCTGGACACAAAAGACAAAAAGAAAATAATAGAATGAGTGCATAAAACAACAAAAGAACAAATGATTTATCTCCCATCCTGACAAAAAGATAAAACAATATATATATATATTTGATCTAATTTGATACAGCTGACAATAAATTTTCCTCATCAACATACAGACTGATCATTGTGAAGAATAATGTTTAGGGAAAATATCTGCTACTTGTCACAGATCTACTCTTCCAATGAACATTTTTTTCATGAATAACATAATTGTGAAAAACAAGAACTGAATGCGAATATATTGAAAATCTTGAGTTCTCGAATAAAGAATATTGTTCAGGATTTTTAACTATCTTACTCTTCTCTCATAAGAATAAAGCTAATTGAAAATAATGTAGCAAGTAGCAGTTATAATCGTTTCTCATCATTAAATCATTTTTTTAAATAGTCTACATTGCTACAATCCGTTTATCAGATGTTAGGATGCGTTTCGTTAAAGATTTTGTTCGAATTCTTTTATTAGCTTTTGAGATTTCTATATGATATGAGATTGCCGAATAGTATGCGTAGACGCAAAAATAAAGTGAGTTGTATTTGAATAGATTCGAATAAGAATATTAATCTAAATGAAGATGTGGGTGTCGGTAGGCCTTTCCTTCGAACACATGCGCCCTGAACAGTATCTAAGATCTTGAATTGAACAAGTTCTTTCAGAACCAATCATGACTTACATGTACTGGCTTTATATATCAGCCATTGAGAGAATCAAAATATCTCATATTGTGACGTTTGTACTGATCTGATTCTTTTCTAAGTTCAATCAGAGAAATATTAGAGAAACAATAGATTTGCATCTACCTTGTCATACAAATACACATCATGCCATATAGATATTGTTAACGCTCTTTTGTACAAAATCTGACAATGTTGAGAGAATTGAAAAAGTAAGAAGACACGAGTTTCCCTTGTTACGTGGGAATGAAATATCATTATACAATATATTAACACTTGATGATATCGAATTCTTTTGTTTTTGGATATACAAGTTTTGTTTTTCATATGTCTATAGAACAGTTTGGCTGGCTGATAATATTTGCCTACGAATCATTTGTCTCTGATCTTGACTATGAAAAAAAATCTAAATGAAATCGTCCGAGGCATAGCTTACTATTTTGTTATCTTGCAAGATTGCAACTCTTTACATAAGTACTGAGATAAGAAGCGTATTTGACAAAGAAAATGCAAAATCACACATCTCAAAGCACATTTATATTTTGATTTGTTACTGATGCATGTTTCATACGCTCTCGTCTTCTATTTGTTCGTTGGTATGAGTCTTCTGCGAATAAATTCAAATTTTCATCTTTAATTTATTATTAGGCGTAACTGTTTCGCATGCTTACAATTGTTATGAATGCTGGACTATTCTGGCACCAGGTTGTGGTGAACCATTCCAACCAAATACTAGGATACAATTCATAAAACTCGTGAAAACTACTATTTTATTAAATGCTGAACATTTGAAAAATTGTCAACAGATTTAACGAATGACATGTCTAATGTTAGAATAGTAGCAGCTACTGCTAATGAAACTTGTGGTGTAAGTTGCTTTATTTGAAGACTTTTTGATATTGACCTTTTATTGAATAGGCATTGAGAACTACTCATGATGACGGAAGCGAAGCTATCGCTCGGAACGTAGTCGCCCTCACTTGGTGTACTTTTGGTGAAAATAATTGTCACACTGAGAAGAAGGACAACATCACTAACACATATTGTTGTTGCTCATCAGAATTGTGTAACGGACGCATTTTTTCTTCATCCTCAAACAAAATTACCTTTGCCTATACTCTTTTCATTTCATGCGTGATTTGTCTCGTTAATATATCAATCCTTTCTAGTTCTTTCCCCTAAGTAACTTTATTGCAAGAAAATTTTGAATAAAAAAAATTAATGCTGACCATTCTTTAAATGATTATGTAATTACGTATCATTATTCGATATCACATATATATGATTTATCTTACTTTATCGGTTATATGAAGGTGCTATCAAAAAATGAATACCAGATGATTTTATGAATTTGACGAGTCAATGAAAAACGACTAGTGGCATTTACACTATTTTGTCTTAATGATTAGACTCTAATATGACATCAAGAATTCTTATGATCAACTTTTTTCACTTATGTAATATTGAACTTCGGATAGAGCTGATCAGAATCGTGACTTATAATTAGATACACGTTTGCTAAACACAGTATCAACAACATATCGTAAAAACATCCTTGAACAGATAAATTCTGATAAGTTATTGTGAAATTTATTGAATAATCAATATTAAGACAATGTGAAACTAGTTTTTAAAGTTTAGTTCATTTCTATTTTTTAATTTTTGACATTAGAAAGAAAGAGGAGGATTGCAATCTGCCTCATCTTACTAGCAGTTGCGCATTTCAACACTTGTTCTAGACAGGTGATAAGGAACATCTGATCTTTTACAAGAATTAAATGTTTACTACGTAAATGATATTTCAAGCGTTGACATTCATGCTAAAAACTAGTTTACTGAATAACAAGTGGATTAAAATAAATGACCTCGCTTTGCATCTTATTTTTTCATCATCTAATACGTTTTATCAAAAAAAAAACTAAATATATCACAAGATGCAACTTAAAAAACTCTACAATGTACAATAAATACAAAGATTATTGTACATATGCATCTTTAGTGTTAAAAATAGACGAAATCGTGTGACCAAATTTCAATGCTACGAAAAAGATATTCTGTTTTTTTTTTTGTATACGGCGAATTCCTTTTGTTACTTCTTCGATTATGAGTCATATCGAAGGGCATAATCAATGACCGATTTTAGACCACCTTCGATTATATTTTTTTCATTCGCTCTAATGTTTTTTTTTTAAAGATACATACAAACGTCATCACAATAGAAATTGCATCTGTATAAGTATGTTACTTAATAAGAAGAAAAGAAATCTGAAGACCTAAGAAAAATGGTTATGTGAATGATTCATGATGGCATGACATCCATTCAAAGTACTAAACAAGTACGAAACGTAGTCAATGGAATAATGCTAAAAACTATGATTCATTAATTGATGCAATAGGAAAATGAATTTGTTCGCACCATCGAAAACTGGTCATACAGAATTTTATTTATTTTCAAAACAAAAGGTGCATATACATGTATATATATACTAAGCTGTTCTTTGTAAATTGTACAGTTTTTCACGCTGCATCTTATGGTATTATATTTTTTTAAATAAAACATATAAGAGGACGAAAAAATAAAATACAAAATGCGGCCATATATTCCACTTCATTCGTTACTTCGAACAAATTTCGACGCAGAATCAACTACGCACTCTGAAACTATCGCTTTTCTCCGTTTGACAAACTCTACCTAAAATGACTACGTAATGAAACGAAGTTACATCCCATTAAAATATGCTATAAATAGTATTGGCAAATATAAATTGAAATGTCATCGTAATCATGCTAAGAATAGAGATTTATACTCTCTCGATAGAGATCATCATGGCTCATTAAATTTCTTCAATAAGTAGATTTAAAAGTATATTTAGAGTTGTTATTTATTTTTAAAGCGAATATGATTACAATAATATAAACAAATTGAAGCGCGCCATTATGATAATATCAGCATGCATTATGCCTATCGAAATATCACATTCATCTCATGATACTATCGATTTAACTCGTCTTCGTTGGCGTTTTGTGATATGTTCTGCTTCATTCTATGTAAATGCTATTACATGGGGATTTATTTCTTCAACTGGAATATTCGAAGATGCATTCAAAAATACTTATCAATTATCATCATTTAAATCGACTCTTCCAGGTTCTATACAAATTGCTACTATGTCTGTATTCAGCGTTTTTGCCAGCGTATTGACAATAAAGTATGGTGTTCGATGGACAACAGTATCGGGTGCTTTTATTTCAGCTATTGGTTCGATATTAGCAGCCACTGTTGGAGATTATTGGGCTTATTGTTCATTCTATGGAGTTCTTATTGGTGCTGGCGAAGCTTTTATGCTTGTACCTGTAAGTTTTATATCGAAGAATAATTTTCGTAGATTGTATTCTAGGCCGTTTTGGCCATTCCACCTTACTTTCACTTTAATCGTGTTTCATTAGCAACTGCTTCAGCTGTAAGTGGTGCATCAATTGGAATGTTTGGAATTCCATTGTTACTTCAATATCTTCTTGATTCATATGGTCTTCGTGGAGCAACACTTTTAGGAAGTTGTTTATGGTTAAGTGTTGCTCTTGCTGGTTCTCTGTTTGGTCAAGGTGTAATAAGTATTGAAGAAGAAAATACTGAAATATTTTCAGATGAATCTTTTATGACAAAGACAGAAAATGAAAAAGAACATCCCACAATTATGCAACATCAATCTAATGCATCCAATAGTGGATTAGTATATAGTCGACGAACATCTCTTTTACCAACGTCTGTTCATTATCATAAACAACAAAAACGTTTGTCATCATCCTATCAACAACATCGCAATAGTGATAAATTAATGGATAATATGCCTAATATTTTAGAAGGAATAACATCTAATCTTCGAGATAAATCAAGAAGGTATGTAGAAATTGTCAACAAAAAGCAATTATAATTATTCACAAATGAAGGGCTACTAATTATTGATTGAATTTGTCTATTAGTAGCATAAAACATATTTTACCTATATCATAAAAGATCGATAGTCTTGAAGAATCAATCATCACCATTTTTGTTGTTCTCATTCTCATCACACTTCTTTCTATTTTGACATTAAAAATAAGTAGCAAACTGAATAGAAAAATTCTCATAAAATCTCAACAAGTTTTTAATCTTAGCCATTGAATTGTAAAATAGACTAATTTCTTTATTTAGCTCAGTAGATTCATCAACAATTATCATGAAGTCTCATACTCTTCAATCAATAAATACTAATGCTCATTCACTAATTCCTCATAATGATCACAATCGTTTATCATTTGTGGCTATTGCACATGCAGTTCGAATGACAGATAATACAATTTATAAACAAATTGATATATCTCAACAACAACAGCAACAATTTCAAATACAATCAAATTTATCCAAAGATAATGAATATTTTCATTATAAAATAATCTCTGAAATATGTTGTTTACTTCGTATTAATATTTTTCGTATACTAATTATATCAATAATTCTTGTTTGGTCATTGGATGAAACAAATTTTTTATTTCTTACTGATCTTCTTAAATCATCTGGACAATCAGAACAACGATCAACATTATTAATTTCTATTATAGGTGTGGCAGATTTAATAGGACAATTATTTTTCGGGTATGCTCTAAAAATTTCTTATAATATAATTGTTTTATTTGTTGAAAGATATTTGGGTGATATTGAATGTATTGATTCATTTATTCTATGGACATGTACATCAATTATTGCTGGTTTAACACTTAGCATAGCTCCATTTGTTGGATCTTATGGAATTATTAGTTTATGTTTACTTTTTGCTGTTCATGCTTTCTTTCTTGCAGCTCCTAATGCACTTGGCAATATTATTATGATAGAAGTTGTTGGTATGCATCGTTATCCTTTGGCTTATGGATTTAGTTTACTTGTTAGTGGATCAACATCATTGTTCGGTTATCCGTTACTTGGTGAGTCGTATATATTGATAATTGATATCTTTTTGTTTATATAAAACACTTAAAATAGGTTTGCTGAAAGATAAAACACAAAGTTGGACAATACCATTTGCACTTGTTGGTTCTATTATGATTTTTGGTGGTCTTGTAGCTGGAACAATTCCATTATATACATATTATAAGATGAAAAAAAGAAAACCGAAGAAAATATCTATGACTGGAAACTGATGCATCTATGTTTAATGTTTTATAAACATTTTTAAAATAAAAATCTTATGAAAAGAGTTCCTTGCATTAAAAAAAAATTTTGTATTCAATAATTTTAAATATTCATTTTGATGGGATCTCTTTTTTTTTTTTTAGTGAAAGAACAAAAAACGTTGACATTAATAAGTAATTCTAAAAAAGTAACGTTTTTACATACTATTATGCTATGCTTGATTTTTTTTTTCATTCTCTTTATGTAAAAATGAAACTAAATATTAAAAAAAAGCCGTCAGATGACACAATGATGAAAGGTATTAAAAATCCACTTTGTTATTTAATTGATAAGATTAGCAGATTTATTTTTTCATTGAAGAATTTAACTAAAAATATTTAAATAAAATTCAAATGAACTTCAATTATTAAAATAAAATCTAAAACATTTAAATTAATAAATACAGCGTTTGTTTCTTTTTTTTTTCAAAATATTCGTTTGTGATCTTTATTATGAATATAATTCACTCAGAAATAATAAAACATTATCGATCATACTTCCGCACATTTCTAAATTCAATTAACTTGATATTGATCATATAAGTATCTTTAACATTTTTCAATCTAATTAAAATATCATTTTTGAAAACAGAATTTTATTTGAATCGGTTACAACATCAATATTAAAGAAGAATACACTTAAGTCCAATTATTACATAAAATAAACGTGTAACGACATAAAATAATTTTAAAAAAATTTTTTTTTTTTGTATATTTACAAGTCGAATCAATACAAGTATGAATAATTTTAGCATACGAGTTGAATGACTTGATCATTAGATGGTGGACTTGCTCCACTTACTGAATCAGAATTTACGGATGATATTGTATGTAAATAATCTGTTTCAATATTAATTGTTCTTCTTTCATTAAAAGTTGCTTTTATTTTTGCAGTTTTTTTTACATGTCGATGTTTTTGTTCATGTATAAATTTTGCTTGTTTTACTAATTGTTCGCTTGTTGGTTTTCGACAACAATAAATTGTTAAACATTCATCACGAAATAATTGTCCAAATACACAAAATGGAATAAAATTTGTAGCTGCATTAATAATAGCTATTAAATTTGCTATATTATGAAAACGTCTTACAAATGAACTTGATGATGAATCAAAGAAAGTTTTTATTGTTAATTCAAATGACCATAATATCCAAAGAACTATTGTTGGACTTCGACATAATAGTAATGCTAATACCATAGCAATAACCATTATTGTTATAGAATATTTTGAATGATGAAAACGATTAGATTGACGAGTTATTTTTCCAGAATGATTTAAATGATGTCTTCTTCTTATATTTTTTGCACGAGATCTACGACGCTTCAAAGCACTTATTAATTGTAAATTCGAAAAAATTATTATTAATGTTGGTAATGTATAAACAAATATAGCATTAAAAAACAAATAAGCCCAACGATATGCTCTTCTTTTAGCTAAATCAGTATAACCTTTTGTAACAAGCATACTATTTTTACTAAGTCTTTCATCGTTTAGTGCCGCTGATTCATTATCAAACTGAACCATTTGATAAACACTTGGCATTTTAATAACTTCATATTCAAAAAGAAGTGGAACTGAATAAATAAATGCAACAATAAATAATGTTCGTGAAACAATTTTTGCTCTATTTAATGTACAAAATATTTTTCCATACAATGGATAACAAATTAATATATATCGATCGATTGTAACTGCAGTTGATATCCAAAATGATAAAACTCTACTGGCAGCAGCTAAAGCTCCCAATATAATTTCAACTTGACGAAGAAAAATTGTTACTGATGTACTTTGTCGAGTTTGAAGTAAAAATTGAATTAATAACATTAACATTATTGTTATACATGTTATCATATCAGATATTGATAAACTAGTTAAATAAACGAATGTTGATAATTGTGTACTTAATTTTAATAAAACAATACCAGACATTAAATTACTTAATGAACCTAATACAGCAAATGTAAAACTTGCTAATGAGATCCAATACGAAAAAGAATCTGATGGAGATTTATTGATAGAATTCCATAAATCATCTATTTCATGTTGAGCCCAAATTAAAACATTATGTGATGATAAATTATTCATTTTTAAGAAAAATTAAAATTTATTCTAAAAATAAAATCAATTTATGTTGTAACAAAAAATTCTTTTTGTTTTATGCAAAAAGTTAAAAAAAATATTAGAAATGAACAAAACTGTCATAAATCTTGTTTTTTTTTTAAACATTTTCTGATGTCATAATAAAACTCATCATAACAAGTTTTGACGTAGAAATCTAAGTGGATAGTCATCTGTCATTGTTGACAAGTTACCGGCTGTTCTATATTTTATATTATTTTTTATATACTTGTGGATCGGACTAACCTTATTTCTTTCTAATTTAACATCAATAATAAAAACTATAATTATTGATTTTGTATCGATTTATATCTGATGTAAAATAGTAACTACGAAATTCTAATAGAGAAAATAAAAGGTTCTTACAGGATAACTAAATATATATAAAGAAGATTCTATTGTATTCTCAAGATAATTGAACCCTCTTGATAATTGTTCAAGCATGATGAAAACTCATTTTCCACCTGAACTGAATACTTGTTAATATATGAAGCGGTAGAAAATGACTTCTTATCTCTTATATGATGATACTTCTCTCTTGGAAAAATATTTCTATTGGTTGTTAAAAAATTGCTACGAAAGGTTTTTTTTTTTTTCTATTCATGAAATTTTTATTTAAACAATTAATAAATAATCAGCTTGTTGTCTTCATAGTAATTGACAATAAAAAAATTTTTTTTTAATCATTCAATAGAAAAAAGAAAAACATGAAAGAATTTATTTCAATTCTTCTGGTATTTTTACATTAAAAAATTAAAAACTTTTTATAGAAAAGGAAAAATATTCTGACAAGAATAATATTAGACTACATAATGTTTTATAAATAATGTCGTTAATTACATCTAGTCTCGTAAACATAAAAGGAACCAAGAAGAATAGTTCGGTAAAATCAAGTTTTCTCCTTTCTATAAAATATATCGTCTAATACTTTAATGAATAAAAATTTGTTCTACCTCATCTAGATAAAATCTATTAAGCTATTTCGATTTCACAAAAGTTTTCTATTTAAAATATGAATCTTTCACAGACTATGTTGCACTAATAATGATTTATCTTTATTCACTTGACAAAAAATGATGAATTCAACAACTTTCTTTTAACTATTTAGTAAATATCGAGTAAAAATGATTGATAAGAAATGTTAGTTTTTAAGAAACGTTTATAAATATTTATGTATAAATACGGAGAAGAAAAACAAACATGTCTAAGTTCATCAACGTCACTAGCTAACAGGCTCAGAGGTGATGATGAAAGGAAGTAGTTCTTTTCTGTTTTTTTTCCGATGATTGCATCCGTTGATTCAATAATTATCATCCATTCATCTGAAATTCAGTTTTTTTTTCATCATGTTGTTTAAGAAAAAGAAAAATCTACCTTTTAAACAAATATGACTGTTTATCTGGATCTTGTTCACATGATTCTAATAATAATTGAAATCGTAATTGATTCTGACACTTAATTTGTTTTTCTTCAGATAAGAAAAGTGAGATTATAAAATCTTCATCTCTTATCTATCTATTATAATATTACTTGGTAAAAGTGTAATAATATGAATTGAAAAACAAAATAGTCACGCAAATATGTTACGTGAGAGAAATTAGAGAAAAAAAACAAACAACAATATTGATAAGTTTTTAATGATTCTACTCTTGAATTCATCTCACTAAGTTTGAATCTAAACTCAAATAGAATGTATTTATTGTAACATCGTAAAATAATCATCCTGATGAACTGTTACTGACAAAGTCTTGTAAGCATGATTATATTTCAATGTTTTAACAGCTGTGCAAGGAAATGAGAATTTTTTTTTTAATAGGATATTTCAGAATGTTTAATGTATCGATATCTTTAGTAAATATATATATATATAATGTGCTTTTAAAAATCTAAACTTATCTCTTTTAACGTTATCTAGCTTTTAATTATATAAAAGCTTCCAGTTGGAAAACGCATTTGTTGTTAATCATGTATAAAAACGATGGAAAGGAACATGTGTCGATTCATTTACTGCTTTTCTGATTTGAAATTATTATTTATGTCAATGAACATCATAATTCGCACGAGTTAACTTTGTTTTCTTGTCTTTAACAGAAACAAGATGTTCAAGTAAACCGATAATTAATAAATAAAAAATGAATTTTAATCCTTATAGTTAAACTAATCGAATTTATTTTATTGAAATAAATATATAAGATTACAAATTAAATACTTAAATCTATTAATTATTTAAAATAAACTTTGAATATATTGTAATATGAAGATATTGATGGAGTTGATATATTTTATTTCTCTTCATCTTTCGGGTATAAGAAGATTGAACGAAAAAAAAAAAACCAATTAAATGACTTACAAAGTTCTGTTCTATTTCTCGCATGAATTAATAGCATATTTTTTTCGATTGTCTAATGCTATTAAGTCTGTTTCTACTTGTTGAAACCCAAACAAATATTTTTTTTTTCTACAGTTTGACAAAATCTATTGTGTGTTTTTTTATTTACCGTTCAATTATCTTCATTTGTTGTATCATCATAACTCGATATGATTAACTCATCATTATAACGATGAAAAATTTTCTTCTTTTATCTCTTAATGAAAAGGAAAGTTTAAAAATAGAACAAAAGCGGATTGTTAAAAAAAATATTTTGTCGGAAAATGTACTAATCCATGACGTTATTGATAGAAGAGTCTCATTAAAATTACACAGATGCCGACTAGAAAACGACTCGATTATGAAAATAAAGAATATATATATATATATATATAATCATCGCGTGATTATCAATGAATACATCGATATATCTAAGATCATACTGACTCGTGTCATTAATTGTTGAAAATGGATATAAAAAAACAATCAATTTTCTATTGTTTGATCTCTAAACATAGTGTATTCCTCTAGGGAATATTGTTGATTAAAAATAAGTTGAAAAACATTGACGAACGTAGATCCGCTTGAATAAGAGAATGTGTTTATATATATATATTATAAAAAGTCAAAAAGGAACGAATGGTATAACATATACTCGATGCTAACATATGATTTCAAATAAATAGCAGCATGTAACATTTTGTTCCCAAAATATTTTTAAATAGAGTCGTCATTTCTCATGAATTGACATATTCATAAATAAAAAAGAAACTATGCAATGCTTGTAGATCAGATATAAACACATGTATTGATCTTTTCTTATAGATAAAAGAATAAATAAAAGTAATTTCAGTTACATCAGTTTTTTTGTAATGAATATAAGATGTGAAAGATACGAAAAAAAAAATTGATGTTATAATTAAAAATTAAAATAAATGAAATAATCTATTTGGTTATTTGAAATAATTCTTAGGTTAGAAATCTAGTTTGATCAAGTTTTTTTTTTTTTTTTATTAGTAAACGTCATATTTTCCTCATTAATTTATATAAATATCATCATGACTTTTTTTTTGTTTCTAATTTCATACAAAAACAATGTTAGATTTTAAAAAAATAAATGAAATATATTTACGTAAGTGCATGAAAGAATTAAACACGTCTTTGTCATAAATTATCAAAAAATAAATAAATAATACAAATGTTTTTGTTGGTTAGACATAGGATAAGGGTTGAAACAGAGCTATAATCTGTCAATATCAAGTCTAAGTTTCCGCTGGTATTTATCATTGGAATAATGACAATTGGGTGTCCCTCAATCAAAATGATCTCTTATTTCCTTTCATGCTTACTCAATTATTTTAAAGGGCATATTTCTTATCTGGTCTGTGATAGACATAGTCATAGCATGTTCTATATTGTTTTTGTCAGTGTTATTGTTTTTTATGAAGAAAATATGTTTCAAAAGATTAGTTATGGTATTTAATGACAGGTGATCGATTCAATCCGTGTTAAATGATATAAATCATTTCATAGAATATCTTTAGTGTCAAAAAGAAAGATAACAGCAAAGTGACTGCCACAGATGTTGATCATGTGATATTGATAAACGTTGAATAAATATGGAATGTAATTTCGTATATAAATATGTCTGGAGAAGCATAAAAACCATTGGTGTTTACTCCTCTTCTTTTTTTTCTTTTCTTTGCTATATTTTTTTGGGGTTATTCTTGCCCTTTCTGTGACGATACGTGTACATAAATCGATCTTTGCTATAATGATGCATTTTGTTTTTGTCAAGGACACATGAATGGTATTTGTTTTTCTTCTCATACGAGTAAGAAATATCTTAAAGTTATTGCTCAATCACACAGACAGAAACAGTTAATATAGTCTTCTTCTTTCATTTTATCGATAGTTGGCGTAGTTGTTCAGCTACTTCGTAGTCTAATGGTATGATATAAGTTTTGGGTACTTGTAATGACGGTTCGATTCCGTCCGAAAACAAAAAACGCTGAACAACGCTATCCAACCTTAAAAATGATTTATTTTTATTTTATTGACTTGAAATGAAATATTCGGAAGTATCTTTTTCTACAAAGAATTTCAGAAATAAATTATTCCTTAATGCTTATCCTTGCTTGTTTGATTAGTTATTGTTTATGTTGCACACATATGGTAGAAGAGCATTATTATCAATTAGGAAAAAGAAAACTATTTTCATCTTCATCAAAGGTACTTTTTCTTCAACTATCATTAACGAAAATATTAATCGTTGTGCGTCATCAAACTTCTAATCGTCACCATGTATCGTAATATAAAGAGAAAAATATGAGAAGAAGCGTATAAAAAAAAAAAGGAAAATACCCTGTTCTATTCTTATTATATGTTTTTCTTGTTCGTTGTTAATACCAATAGTATGATTGTTTGATAATGACATATGCCCCCCAAACGAACAAAGCCACTATGTTATCATAAAGGTTATATTTACACAAAGCTTTATATATTTTATTTTTACTCTATAAATCCGATGGATTTTAATTTTATTTATTCTCATTTTAGATTTGTAAAGCATCTTATTTCATCTTGATTTATATCAATATGTCATCAAGACGAAGTTTGTCAAAAGAATCTCGTTCACATTATGCTCGTTCATCATCATACAATAATGATCGTTCAAGTTCTTCATATCGTCATCGTCCATTAAGTTCACGTTTAATTGAACGAGATTTTTCAGCACCATCTCTTGCATTTGATCGTATTGATGATCCATATTTTTTTGAACGTCGTTCAAGAAAACTTCGTGACGATTTTGGTCGTCGAATTCGTCGACGTTTTGATGATGATTTTGATCGTCGAATTCGTTGGGATTTTGATGACGACTTTGATCGTCGACTTCGTTGGAATTTTGATGACGACTTTGGTCGTCCACTTCGTTGGCGCTTTAATGATGATTTATTTGATGATTCATTTTTTAAATCTAGCATTGGAAATAATTCACTAGGTTTTGAACGTAATATCCCAATAAATTATCGACAAAATAATAGTTCAGTATCAACAGTAAGAAATATACCAATTCAATATATATCATCACCAAGTACTGTTCGTCGTGAAAATGTTTATAAAAAAATTGATACAAATAATGATTGGACATCAAATTCATTTCAACGTAATAATGATAATTTTGATAGTATGTTTAGTATTTATTTAATCAATCAATAAATTTTAAAATATTTAAATTTTAGAACGAGAAAATCGAATTTCAACTGATAATTGGTCATCAAATCAAGGTGAGTATTGAATAATACAACTAGAAGAGTATTAACATTGGCTTTTTCTTTTCTAAAACAATTATTATTTCTCGACAGAATCTCCAACACGTAAACGAACGACTATGACAGTATTCGTTCGACCACCTCGTAGGTGTTTGTGTTAGCATGAGATTTTGTGAAAAATAGAAAACTATGCATGAGCACGTTTTTTTGTTTTTGACCCTAAATAATAATTTAATTATGTTTTAGGCATTCAATATTCGGATCCATCTTATCATCAACGAACTACGTCAACACCAAACTATCCATCATCAAATAGAACAAATTATTATTGAAAAAGAACTCATATATTTTGGTGCTTCTTTTTTTTTTTTGGTTCTATTTATTTTCGCATCTGTTTGAAACTTAAATATTGATTGGTGCCTTTATTTTAAACTAGATTTTTTTTTTTAATTTTTACTTAAAGTATTTGTATGTTTGCCTATATTTATTCATATTTGACTAACTAGTTTATCTATATATATATTCTTTTTTGATTAACATTAAATAAGAATTATCAAATGATTTTCTACGTTAATAGTTACTCTTTTAAAACTATTTACTATGTTCTTATTCGTAATATATTCTATATTTTGATAATAGACAAATATGAATTAGATAATAAGAATTCGAACTCATTACTTTATTGGTCACGAGCATTGTTTTTATCTATTATCGAGTCATTATCTTTATGTCATTACTTTAAATATTTATATATCTACATTACAATCTGTTTTCTTTTTTAGTCTTTTGCTAGAACCTTATCTAATCACATACATTACATTTTAAGATAAAAAACAAAAAAGAATTCATTCGAATATTAAGAAAAGTATTGATGCATATTATGATTGATATTTATTATTTTTTTTCTTACACAGATAGCTATGGCTTCGGAAATAGAATTGCTCAGTGAAACAAAAGTATTTCAGATGCAAATGCCCAAAAAAAAAAACACTTAAGCTTAAGAAATATTATTTCCGAAATAGTTCTTTCACAAAGGGAAATAAGAGAATAGTTATTTAATACTAAAAAGCAACTTGAAAAAGCTATAGGATATTAAAATCTATTCCTTTTACTTTCATAGACAAAATACAGAAGATGTCGTTAGTTAACAGATAAATAAGTTTATTCATTATAATTCATTCTAAATAAAACAACGAAATAATTTCTTTCTGTTATGAAATAACTTGAAAAGAATAATTTATTTAAAAAAATATTTACTGAAATTTTCCTAGGCTTTATTTATTAAATATGAGTCATGAATAAGGAGACATGTGTTAGTATGAATCATAATAGACAGCTTAACAAAATTCTTATTGCTCTTATATTTATTGTTATCTAAAATCGAAGGAAGAAAAAAAAGTGATGATTGAATTATCTTCAGCTTCATCATCATCATCATTTCCATCAATGGGATTAGTTTCATCACCACCTCGTTCAGTTTGTTCAACTACGAATTCTTCAAATAGTCCAAATGTTGTTGTACCAACACGTTTACATAAATTTTCATGTCCCGAAATGGAAAAACTCAAACAAAAATATCGCATACAACATACAAGTTGTTTTACACATTTACAAACACTTATTAATAAAAATCGAGTATGAAAGAAAAATTTTCTTAAATTAATCATTTTTGTCATTTAATGTCTAAATGAAAACTTAAATTTAGATATCCAAATGTCGTGAATGTGGTTTACATGAACAATGTCGTATATGTTTAGAATGTTCATTATGTTTATGTCGTCATCATGCTCAACATCATGCACGAATATGTTCTCATCCACTTGCTATTGATATAAAACGTCTTTTTGTTCATTGCTATATATGTCGTGATGTTCAGTATGATTCAGTTTTTGAACGTGCAAGACGAAAAATTATTTTATTTCAACAAAATCCATCAAATATATCATCTTCATCATCAATGATTGGTGGTAAATTTATTTATTTAATATAAGAAGAAATATCAGTTTTTTTGTTTTTTTTAAATATTTTTTTTTCAAAAGGTATTTGTGGTCTTCTTAATCTCGGTAATACATGTTTTATGAATAGTGTTTTGCAAGCTTTTGTTCATGCACCTGGTAAATATAAATATGATTGTTTTTTGTTTTTGTATAAAATAATTTTCAATTCAATATAGTTCTTCGGGATTGTTTTCTTTCGGAAAAACAACATCATTGTGAATCAAATGATACAAATCATATATTAAATAATTGTATTATGTGTCAATTACGTCGATTATATCATCATGTAAGTTTTAGAAAACAAAAAAAATTAATTTTCGTTTTTGAATATATATTTAAATAAAAACAAAATAGGTTCATCAAGGGCAAACAACAAATGAACCATTTGTTCCATCACAATTATTATATTTAATATGGACACATGAAAATCATTTAGCTGGTTTTGAAGAACAGGATGCACAAGAATTACTTATGGCTTTATTTAATATAATACATTCACAAAATTCAAATGATAATAGTTAGAAATATTTCATTATGTTTTTTTGTTTTTTTTTTTATTATTATATTTATCAATTAATTTACTTTTTAGCGAATGATGAAAAATCATGTTCATGTATTATTGATCGATTTTTTAAAGGTGCTCTTCAATCTGAAATAACATGTTCTCAATGTGGGTAAGTCTCAATTGTTTTAATATAATTCAATTGAAATAGAATTGTTCTTGTGGAATTAATTTTTCCAAGAATTTTTATTATGTCCTGAAACTGTTCTTCTCATTAGATACTTTGTTTAGAACTTTTGAAGGAAAAATTAATCTAACGAGATAATAAAAACGCTTTTGAAACAAGATCTTTTTTTCTCTTCAGTAGAATCTGCTAAATATATAAAACACCTAGAATACATCGTGCCCTTATTTCCTTCCTCTTAGGTTATAATAATTTCTGACCTAGTGCAACGGATATCATCAGAAATTTAATGGCAATATTTTGACCATCAGGAGATGTTATGATTCTTCTATAAGATTATTAAGAATGAAAAAGTTAATTCATGTTGCCTACACTCTTGTGATTTTCCTATGTAGCCAGAAAAAAGTTTTTCGACGCAATATTTTTCTATTAAAATTATAAATACTTTTATCAAAGAAAAAAAAAAAAAAGATATTCGTTCTAGATGAAACTTTCGATGTATGTAGAGATCATAAAACTTATTTTCGATCGAAATGGAAATATTAAATTTTTGATATTTATATTTTGTACTTGATCAGAAAGTCAATAAAATTTTCATAAATTGAGACGAAATAAGTAAGAAAACAAATTAATTTCAGTTTTGCTTATTCTTAGAATAGTCTACTTAATGACACAAGGCTTATCTCAAAAGCTTTTTTTATCTCGAGAGATTCTTTCATCAGCTAAAATGCAAAGATTAATTTATTTGAATAGAGTATGCTAAAGTTTATTGCATTAGATAAAACTAAATCTTCAATATTTTTGAAATAAATTAAAAAAAAAAAAAAAAGAATTCTTTATATTATGAATAAAATTTGTTTTATTTTTCTAGATCTGTTTCGACAAAAAATGATCTTGTTCGAGATATATCTCTTCAATTGCCATTTTCATCATCAAACGGTATGTATTATTATTTTACTAGAGAACTCTATCCAATCAAATCCAATGTTTTATTTGCTATCTCAATATACTAAAGAAAGTTTGAGAATGATTTTTCTCAAAAGCACAAAAAAAAAAAATGTTCAGTACCACTTCCATAAAAGACAAAATCTCTTGATGTTGTCTTTCATAACAAATCATTCTTTACAATAAGTCTACTAAATAGTATTCATAAAAAATATCCTTAAAGTACATATGTCGTTTCAATCAAGTGTAAATATGCTAATAGAAAAAGAAAAATCAAATTATTTATTATACAATTTTATACAGTTGATTATAAAATCGATTTAATTTTTGATAAATGTTCTATTGATTGGATCGTTTTACAGACTTATCATGAAATCTGTAAAAAAATATTTAAGAAGACGGCCCCCCCCCCTCCCCGCCAAAAATGGCTGAAATTCCTTTCCCGCAAAGTTCTACACTTAATTTTTTGAACTTTAATGATTTTTATGACAATTATAATCAAATCGAGCTACAAATTGTTTTTTTTCTTTGAAAAATATCGTTCCTATAGCTCAGGAAAAGCAAAATACCGGAAGCACAATGTTTTTAAAAGCTGCTGAATTCCATAGGAACAATATTTTAGAAAATAAAACAAAGCGCACACCAATTTAACAAACAAAAAAAATACTCATAGAAGAACGTCAGCCCGATCAGACGTACTGTATGAGAAAAAACGGGGACAATTTTCGTGTTTATTTTTGTTCAAAAAATGGTTCCGAGAAAAACAAATTTTACTGTATTTATCCAGACTTTTCTATCCACCTAAAGTAATGGAAAACGAGCAATGTGATGAGTCTATGATCAACGCTCTAAGCATATTTAGAATGAAAAAAATAATCATTATCATAGAGAGAATTTCGCAACACGAACTTTTTCCTAGACGTTTCGAAAATTAGACTTAATAAAAATTCTAAATAACAAAGAACATTTTGAGACTGTATTAATAATGAAAAGCAGAAATAAAAAAAATCGATATTCATGCTTGGAACGGAAGTCTCTTACACAAATTTCATAATTATTTCATTGTTATTGTGTAATAATCTATTTGCAGATGAATCATTTCCATCATCATCGTTTTCTCTAGAAAATTGTTTATGGAGGTATGACGAAATTTCTATAAATTAAAATAAAAAAATAAATCATTATTAATATATATATATTTTTTTTTGTTTCTAAAGATTTACACATTCCGAAACATTAAGTAATTTTTACTGTGATAAATGTCAAATGTCAATGACAGCAAATATAAAATTGACGATATCTCAAGCACCGATTGTCGCTTGTTTTCATCTTAAAGTAAAATAAAATTTTTTTTTGTATTTTTCTCTAAAAAATAAATATTTATTTAATTTTAGCGTTTTCAATATGTAAAAAAATCTCGTTCAAAAATGCGTAAAAAAATCTCCGCACATATATCATTTCCTGATGAACTTGATTTAACACCATATATGACAATAACTAATTTAACTAAAGAAAATAATAAATATTATTTATTTGCTGTTATTAGTCATTTTGGTTCATCAGTTGAAACAGGACATTATATGTGTTATGTTAAACTTCAATTACAAAATCGATGGTTAAATTAAAAAGAATTTTATTATTTTTAGAAATAAATAAGAAATTTTTATTTTTAGGTTTCGATGTGATGACCATTGTGTATGTGAAGTGTCCGCTGAAGAAGTATTTAAAAGTGAATGGTTAGTTGAAAAAAAGAATAAATTTGTTTTGAAAAATTAAAAAATTTGTTTTTATTTTAGTTATCTTTTGTTCTATCAACGTATCATAGTGAATCCAACGAGCTAATTTCATTTATCTTTTGTCTTATAATCTGGATTTTTTTTTTTGTCTTTTCTCTGAATGTTGGTCATTTATTCTCTGTTCGGACTTGTTGTGTCTTCTTTTCCTTTTTTTTTGTTTCGATAAGTCTTTCTCTTTTTCTTTTTTTTTGGACGATCAGATGAATTTTGCTCAGCAAAATATGGAGAAAAAAATAAACACTTATATGAAATGTTTGTGTGTATGTGTGGATATATATATATATTTCTCTTTAGATTGATGAAAAGAATAGTTCAATATAAAAAAACATGTCGCTTATTACAAAGAAGAAATATGTCGTAAACGAAGCACTTCAACGTTTTCAATTACCTGATGAAAAACATTATATTGTCAAGGTAATTATTAAGTTTATTGTCTTTTGAGTGGTGTCACATATCCAAGGTTTTGGAGAAGTGCTCACTTCTCCCACAGGAGATGCGGCATCTCCCGCGGGAGACACGGCACCCACACTCGGGAGATGCGGTGATTTGGTGTTGGAGATGTATCATCTCATTGAGAGATGTACATCTCTTACATTGGGTGCTGCATCTCCCGCTGAAAATGCAGCATGTCCCGGCAGAGATGTGACACTGCTGTTTTATACACTGCCTTGATTGTATATTTTTCATTTGAGTTCAAAAGTAATAACGTTTGCACATGTGAAAAGTGTACCTTTAAGGAATGGGTGCATTTGTTAAATTTCTATTTTCAAGATGAAATCTTTGATATTTTTTCAATTAGACTTGCTCGAATTCCTCAAAAGTACTTATGGTTCTTTTGCGGTAATGTAGTGAGATAACGAGAATAAGAACTAAAAAATGCAATTCATTTTTCTCTATCATGTTCATTCAAATTTATATCTATAGATGAAAACACTGAATATCAGTTAGCGTATGACCTCCTGCAGTCTATTTTCGACACAAAAAAAACTCAAAAGAAATATTCTTGTTGAAGATAAAACTATGCAAATTTACAGGGTATAAAGACTTGACCTTGTCCTAACTTACAGTATGCCCTATGAACATCTCTGATATACAATAATTCTATATCCTCTGTAATCAATAAAAAGCTTAAATATTGAATAAAACTTGATCAATCTTGAACTTCTATTTGAATTGTTTCTATTATATATCCAAAAATACGAAACTAGATCACTAATGGATCTCACAATAGAAAAAGTCTATTGAACCATATTTACTTTTGTTATTAGAATGTTGAAATTTGTTATTTTTTGGTCAATTGATATAAATATTTTTTAGATAATTGCTCCACGTGGGAATAATTTACATGAAATAGTAACACCCAGTGGATTGACATTTCTTGTCAGTATGCCAACAAAATTTCGTCAAACAATTTTTATCAAACGAGGTTAATTGTTTAACTTTTTCTTTTTTAAAAAAGATAAAATTTTTATTTTTTTTAGGAGATTACGTACTCGTAGAAGATATCGAAGAAGGTGATAAAGTTAAAGCCGAAATAGTGCAAATTTTACTTAAAGATAATATTAAATATATTCGATCACAAAATTGTTGGTTAGTTATTAAAAAGAAAACAATCCATTGATATTTTATTAGGAGTTTTTATTTAGGCCTAAAGAATTTCAAGATATTCAAGAAGCAGAAAATAATGATGATAAATCAATAGATGATATGATGCCACCATCGGAAAGTTCAGAAGAAGAAGAAGAAGAAGAAGCAGAGAAAAGAGTAACAGTAAATTCATCGGAAAATTAATCTACTGCGTAAATTGTGATTGGCTCTTTTTATCGTTGTTTTCTGTTACATTTTTGCTAAATAAAGCAATTTTTCATTGTCATTTTTCTTCGTCTTTAATCAATGCGCTGACAAATATCATCGAAGATAATGCCATTAATCAACAAAAAATATATTAGATTTTAATAGAAACAACATGACACTGATGATAAAAAAAGACAACAGCATAAAATATGAAGAAAACGTAGAAATCGAACAGTATTAGGCGTCTAACTATTTATTCTATTATGTATACACCAGTTTAGATACTACTCAGCAAACAACACAAATAAATGTATCAATTGTAATTGATTTTTTCCATGTAATTATCAAGTCTTGAAGAGTAACTACGCATGATAACAATAAGAGTAAAATCCGAGAACAACAATAACAAAAATAAGAAAAGGACTTGCCAAAACCAATAGTTCCAACAACAGGTTGTTGAATATACAGTTTAAATTCTACACTGCAATCTTCCAATCTTTAGCTTTTTGTTTTCAAATCATTAATTGCCTCTATCTGATGAAAATGGAAAATTAGCATTTAAAGTTCAGAGATAATAAAAATACAGTCATTAAAAGGTATCTACCATGGCAGCAAGTCACATTAAACACTAAGCAAATATAAATAAAGTTTCAACTCCTCATACTGTTTAGAGATCCGTACGGATAATGATTTACTTTTTCCAGGAGAGCAAAAGGGAATCCTGAACAATACAGGATCCAAGGAAACTCAGTGAAAACTAGTCGAAAAATGTTGGCAAGGAAAGATAAGTAAATTCAAGAGACGGAGATTTTGGTGAGTCTTGATGTATTCTACAGTTTTTTTTATATCTAGTAGGATCTACGTTGATATCAGATTATTCTATAGCTTAGCGGTTTCCACTCGGTTCTCCTATGTTCTGCCGTATTCTAGTAGTTGTCTGGAAGTATTGGTAGACTCTAATAAATATATTCTACGATCCATTAGGATATAAGAGCTGAGGGTCTGCTTTTCTCTATATCGTGTTTATGTATAAGTGTTGAGTAATATGCAAAATGTAATACGTAGTGTAATTGTACAATGAATCAGAGTTTAAACTAAAAAATTTATTTACCAAAGTCATATTCTAGAAACTTAAGCTTCGAAACTAGATTAAATTTTTCTATAAGTATGATCTTAAAACCGATGTTGCATTTGTTCGAAACTCGTTTGACAGCTTGAAGTGTTTCTTGTGATTTGTATATGATTCTTTTGACAAGGTCATTTCGCAAAAATGTTTGATTGCCCTCAATATTGTTAATGAAAATTTGCTGATTAGTTGCAGAATAATTTTGCCAGGATTTTGCAAAAAAGTATCGATCGATATTGATTAAATCTTTTACATCAATACTGAATAGATATCTGAATTTATTAATATAAAAATATTTGCTATTTATCAATAAGATAGAAAGTTTGAAGTCTCGATTTGTTTTATTTTCTTAAGTTGCTAAAATTTTTCTGTTTGAAGAAAAGGATTGTAAAACTTCATTTGCATAAAAGATTATTTTTTTTCTTATCATTAAAAAGAGACTACTCATAAAATACTTCTATTTATAGCAGACAATTTAGTTTTAATAACTAATTCTTCTTGCATTCTTTTTTTTTATTAACAGAATAAGTAAATAGTTTAAAGAAGAAAAAGATAATACTTTGATCCTTTGTGTAACCATGATTAGCAATGCAGATTATGTTACGATGACATTAAGATCCTCATTAATGTGGTCATTTTTTTGTTATGCACTAATAGATAATTACAAACAACTTTAATATTTCATAGCATCAAGATGAAAAAAAAAGATACAAATTTAATTAGCTATGAGTGACTAAACAGCAAAAAACTCTAAGATAGTTTTTTAGCTTTATTCATCGGATATTTAAATTCTAACAGATTTTCCAGCAAAATAGTTATATTCACCAAATATTTATATTAAAAAGTTATTTTTGGATTTTTAGACTGAAGATCTTTACACTGATATAGATTTAATAAAATTATATAATTCAAGAAAATGATTTCAATCAAACAAGATTATTTTGACACTTCCGATAATGAAGTTTTTCCTTCTCAAAAAAATCTTATAAGAAAAGATAATTTTTTAAATATCATTCTCATATGTACAGATCTATTGTGTTATATTGACAAGAACAGAACTACTAATTTCATATGAAACTTTTAAGATGGACAAGTTTCATTGAAAATCTTTTTCTAGAAAAATTATTTTATGCAAAATTGCATGATCGATTTTTAGTGAAACTGAATGTGAAACGAATGATAATACGGGAAATACAATAAAATTTCATAATTCCATGGATGAAAACTTAAAAAAAAAATAATTTTCGATGATCCGAGGTCTAACATAAATTTTTGTATTATTACTCATTGACGGCTTTAATTCAAATACAATTGATTGAGTGGCAAAAACATTTAATTACTGCTCAGTCTAAGAACGAAAGTTAAAAATATGATTAAAACGAACTTGAATTTCCTATTTTGTCAGTGAGACAGTGACGGATATATGAGGGGTGTTGGAGGCGATTGCTCCTCTTCCAAAAGATTTTCCCTAGCAGAAAGGCTTTAAAATGAGCTTCAAAACACGTTTTATGATCATGATTATTCTCCTTTTCTACCAAAGTATCTTTCCATCATAAAAATTCTGGATCTGCTACTACACTAATAAATATAAGTGTAATCAATAACGATAAAAGCAATAAAAAATTTAGCTTTTTTTCCCAAACAAGACATGATTCTCAATATGAAACAAGTATTATAATAAGGAACTTTCTTAATGTTTTATATATAAGAATACGTAATTACTTAGTAGAACAATAGGAATTTATTCATATGTAATAGTCGTTTAGCTGACATATGATATTGTTCAATAAGAAAGAAGTTGAAAGTTCATATTCAATATTGATTGAATTGTATGATGCATAGTAGACAATAGAAAAGTAGTGCTTATCGGGTTTTATCGATCACTTTTGTCATAGTTGACAACAACAAGTGAAAAGAGATTAGACATAAAACATCACGTTTATTGTTGTCTCACATCAATTGATTGCATGAACCAGTTGGTAAACATTATACTTCAGTTAATCTGCCGTCTATCGTTGTCAAAACGCTTAATACCTTTTTATTTTCTCTCTCTCTCACATTCATTTTCGTACAACATAAAACGAGTTGCATCAATCATTTCTTCATTCTTATTAATCATGATATCGTCGTACTTCTTTAATTTTATGATACTATTATTAGTACTTGTTCATATACATAGAATTAGTTCAATACCAGCATGTATCATTATTGATACAGATATGATTCAAAGATCTCAAGATGAAAAATTATTATCAAATAATCGTTCATCATCATCATTACTTCTTCGAAATTTACGCATACTTGATGATAAACGTTCATCGAGATTATCTGAAGTTGTCGTTGAACCTGTACCACTTTCTTATATTGATTTAAAACAAACAACATTATCACCAGTAATGAATATAAATCATTCATCATTAAAAAAATCTTTAACAGATTCAATGATTGAACAAACATTTTCTCCATGTCCAATTAATTTACTTAATGAAATTGAAACACAAATGGTTGTTCCATTTGAATTTCGTCGTTTACGTATTGAACAATCTGATCATCGTACAAAATTTCTTGATGATGATCCACGTAAAACTGTTCCTGACTTATCAACAGCTGTTTATGAAAGACGTTCAGATCCCGAAGGACTTCGTTTTTGTCGTACTTGTCGTGATGGTAATTTTAATGAAAATATTTTTTAACAAAACAAAAAAAAAAAATTTTTTTTTTAAAATTTTCTAGGTTTTTGGACTCCATTAACTGTCTGTGAAGCTGTTCGATGTGATGCTGAATTCTTACGAGCTAATCCACGTTTAGTCACTGAATGGGGTGAAATAAAACCATTAGATGGTGGTGCACTTTATGCACCTTCAACTGTTTTTGCCATATATGCATTTGCTTTTGGACCACATTGTAAACGTTGTGAATCAAATGGACAATGGAGTCGCTATGCTTTACCTGAACTTTGTTCTGACATTAAATTTTTTGGTCATCCAACAACAACAACAACAACACCAATCAACAGTGAAACTTCAACGAAATATGCACAATTAAAAAAAACTAGTACAACATTATCATTGATACAATTAAGAAGCAAAAAACAATAAAATATTATGTATCCTTGATTTATATACATAGAAATATCAGTTTAGATTAGAATTATTATATATGAAATTTTATCGAAATTTTTGAAAGAAAAAAGAATGTCTAGATTATCATACAAGAAAAGGTTTAATAAACAACTTTGTGCACACACACACAAGCACACAAGCACAAACGCACACAAGCATTTTTGTAGAGGAACAGGTGATAAAAATGATTGCACTAGCAGAATTTCATTTGTTGATTTTTTACATTCTTGGAGCACCTGGCAATGAATTAACATAATTGATTAAATCCTATATTAAATCTTATATTATTATTTGAATTAGTTAATTGATTACTCACCATTTTATTTGTTGATGAAGCTAATTCTTGAAGAGTTTTACCACTAACCTTGAAAAATAAAATATTTCTCATAATAATTGATCATTTATTAAAATCTAAATTATACTTTGCTCATTGTTCTTGTATTAGCTCCATAATTAACCAAGAGTTGCGTATTGTATAGATTGCCTCGAATAACAGCCATTTGCAAAGCTGTTGTAGACGTTGATTTATCTTGACATTCAGGATTGGCACCATTACGAAGAAGAAGCTCGATTATTTCTTTACTACAATCATGGATTACTAAATTGAAAACGAAAACAAAAGAAAGTATTTTCTTTTTCAAATATTTCATTTTATATTTAACCTGCTCGATACAGTGGTGTCCATTTATGTGGCCCAACTTGCCTATTGATTTCAAAGTCTTTAACTTTTTCATCTGGTTCATTATTTATTTGTTTTATAATAACAGCAATTGTATCGACATTTTTACTATCAATCGCGTGATGTAAAATAGTTATACCTAGATGAACTAATTAGAACAAAAAAATATTTTCATATATATTTTTACTTTACCACTTTGATCAACACTATAAATATTAGCACCATTTTCAATAAGTAAAGCACATGCTTTACTAAAACCAGTACTTGCGGCAACCATTAGTCTAAATTTATGTAAATTTGTATTATGAAAGTTGATATTAAAAAATAAAAGACATACGCTGTTTTGCCAGAACCAATATAATTATTAACATTTGCACCAGCTTTTATCAGTAAATCTACTTTACTTTAAGAAACAAAACAAAAAAAAACATTTCGGCTAATTAATATGAGAACTATTGACTAACTTAATATCAAGTTTAGCACATGCATGCATTAAAGGTAAATTTCCATCTTTATCTGGATGTTCTAATAGATGATGTTCTGGACCTCTATAGTAACACAAAAACAAAATGTTTGTATTTTTAAAAATTATTATTCATCATGTGATAAACATACAAAATCTGAAGTAATTTTTCGAGTTGTTCCTTTCCAGGTACAGCAATTGCTTTGAAAACTGTTTCACCATTCATTGGTTCCGGTGTTGTTGCTGCTAATAATATTGGTGACCATTCTGAACGTTCACCAGTCAAACCAGATTTACATTGTATCCGATATTCATATTGAGTATTTGGTTTTAAATTTTCAATTTTATATCCTAATGCTGAACCTCTATTTGTATAGATAAAAAAAAAAAAACAAAAAAAAATTCATTTAAATAAATCTTTTAAATAACATACGTATAAATATTCTCCCAAATTGAGCCAATTTTTTTCTCACGTTGATGAAGATAAATTAAAGAACCTGAGTGTGCTGCACCTGTTTCATCAAATATTCTTCGATTTCGTGAACGAGTTTGATCTTGAACTTGAACATGTTCCCATTCAAGTTCAATTGAATAATGATTTGCATTAACCAAAACTGGTGCCGAGGGTTTTTCTAAGCGTCCGGCTAAACAAAAGACAATAAAGAATTATTTATCTCAATTACGATAAAAGTTTCGAATTGATTATATGATAAAAGAAAAGAGAAGATTGATAGCTTACTCATGTTGCTACTGTCGTTTGAGCTGAAACGTTTGTCAAAAAAAAAAAAAAAAAGAAGAAATGTATTTCTTCATTTTAAGTACCTTTAGAAGCGTTTGCCACTGTCGTCATCGACGCAAGATGCCAACAAATAGAAAAATACTTCAAATATGAAAGAAAAGTAAGATGAGAAGTAGTTTTGAATTGGATAGAAAAAAAAAATACAAGGTGAGAATAAGTATGTTCTCACTCATTTTCTCCGATCGAAATTAATTTTCTCGCCTTAGAATTCCGTTACTATTATTGACAGGTATCCTTTTCGGAAGTTTGCACGCAAGTGAATATGACATGTGGACTTGATTAGTATACTAACTGTCAATTTACTTCAAAGTTATTTTTAGTAAAGCAATTAAAAGAAAATTTATTTATATTCAATTTAATAAAAAAAGAAAAGTGAAATGATTCGGCCATTGCCTTGTGTTTATGCATCGTGATTGCTTGGCAACATGTGTTGAACTATGAGAGGTCGCTTGTCGTCATGTGATATTTAAAAAGAAGCTTTTTAAACCTTGTGAAGTGTTCAAGTGGCAATAGGAAGCTATTTTAATGAATTCTTCTTTTTTTTCTTTTTTTTGCAAGACTGTATGGCGTAGAAAAAAAAAAAAAAGAAATAAATTTGTTTTTTTTTAATACTTATACGTGACAGGAGTGTAAAAAAGAGGTGAAGCATTAGAAATGACAATTTTATTTGGAATATTTGAATTAAAACAAAAATTATATTTAGATAAAAGTTGATTGTTTGATAGAATCAGAAAAAAAAATTATTTTTTTAGTTTATTAAGTAGAACAAATACTTGCATTTACTTATAAATCACATGTCACACATTTTAATAATACCAAACAAAAAGAGCTATCGCCCTGAAGAGTCACTCTTATGAACTTCAGTCAAATATTTACTCTCACCATAATTTCTTCCATTTGAAAAAAGAATGAGTAATGGAATGTGCAAAAAAAAAAAAAAAAGCTCTGGAAGCTATTTGTAATGCAAACAAAGTAGTCATGCAAAACCTGGAGAATAATTAATTAATAGGTAATAACTATTCAATAGCAACAAATCGTACAATTAAAACATAGGACTAAATAGAAATTATTCTGTAAGAATCGTAAAGGATTCAATTCAATAAATTAGATCATTAAAATATAAAATAACACGAATATAAAAGTAAAGACTTTGTTGGTATACAAAACTATTGTCCATCCAAAAAGTCGGTGCGTATTACTATTTTTTGAATAATTCGAGAACAAAATAGAATAGAGATCTGCTGTTACTACCATTCAAAAGAGTAATATCGAGTGTGAATGTTATCATATTTCATAAGAATTTCAACTTAAATTATACACAAATGTAGTCAAAATCATTCTATACTTTTGATAAAATGTTGAATTGCTCTTTGGATCTTTTTCTCCAATATAAGTTTTTAATGGTATGATAAGTTTTGTAAGAATAGAGATTGGTTTTGGCTATATTTGTTTATAATTTGAAGTGAAACTCTTGTGAAATTTGATCAATATAAGCAGCGAAAAAAACGTTCTTGAGATTGGTGAAAAGCGGAAGTCCCTATTCTTTTTTTTGTTCTCCAGTTATTCATAACATACATAGTCACACGCACTGACTTTTTGAATGAACAATAGATTTTACATACGTATTCTATAAAACTATTTATTGAGCTTCAAACAAAATGGCAATTTATTTTGTTCGCAATGAAGAATTTCTTTAAATTTTTCACTTAAATTTAAAAAACTAGAATAACAAGAGAAAAAATAAATGTGAAGCAGCCATTTTTTTTACTGCGCTCAGATTTCTACTATTTATTTTATTAATATTAAAACAAATAATAATAGTATGTCGACAAATAATAAATGATTGTAATAAAAACAGTTGTAAAAAAAATACTCAGAATAATCCTTTTTATTTGTAGTTTTATTTGATTCTTCGAAAATATTGGAATGATTAATAGAAGTATGAGTAAATTATTGACAAAATTCTTTCAATTGGCATACATAAACATAAAATGAACTTTAAAAAACAAAAAAGATAAAATTTCTATATGTAATCTAAATATTTGATACACATATTACAGAATATAGATAATAAATAATACTTATAATATGATTACTAAAATATAGTTTTGATTTCGAAATATATATTCAAATAATAATTAATACTATAATCTAACTGAAAACAACATATAATATAACAATTATTATTAATTTTTTGTAACTAATTCTTATTGAAATAGGGATATTATTCGATAATTTGATTGTTTTATACTTCAATATGTTAGTAATCCAAATACAAGACTCAGGAAAAGACGGTTGAGCTTACACAATTATATATTAATGTTACAAAATAAAATTTCTATGTTTACAAAAATCGATATATCCCATGTTGAAACTAAAATTTGTCAAATTAATAAAAGGATTTCATGAAAAATCCAAAGCTTAGAGAATATATATGAAAAACTAAACTATCTAAAAATCAATCAAACGTTGTTAAATACATGAATGTGTATGACAGAAATGTTTTAAATTATTAAGAATAAATTCTGAAATTGTAATAGAACGATGATGTGTTTATATATTCAATCAATATCAAATCAATTTATTATAATATGAGTAAGTAAACTCGTAAGTGACTGATTGATATTAATAAATGAAATAATAGTTAAAGAAGAATACAGACATGTTTAATGGAAATGTTTTTTTAGACTAAACACATAGATAAATATTGTATAATTATTCAAGAACTTTAACAATAAAAATATTTGTATTGAAATCGATACTTATTTTTGAGTAAGTTACATAGAATAAATGATAAATTGATTAATTTTATTAGATTTATTTTTAATTGATGTTCGTTGGCCTTAAAGATAAAATGTCATGCAAAATGCGCTGTATAGAATTTGAGGACACTTCATTTTTTTTAGCGAACGTTTTGATCCATCGTTCTACGTAGTCACAATAAAATAATAGTTCCATATAGTAAGTATTGAAATCTAGGACTTTAGCTTTTTGGTGAATTCAACTTTGGAAACCAACGAAAAAGTTGCAGTTTTGTAGACTGTTATTGCAAATGGTTTTCTCTACTCGAAGCTGTGTTCAGATGTTTTTGAGTGTTCAAAACAGCGGAAATCATTCCTCTAATTATATTTTTATATTTCCTTTCCTTTCGAGTACATTCATTCCTATCACGAGTTTTTCACTTTTGTTCTCTTTCGAATGACAAAGAAAAGAAGAGGAATATGCACCGCTTCTTACATCAAACATCTTATCACTACTCATATTGACAATAACATATTCTTTTGTAGGAATATACATATTCCAGTTAATCATGTTTATCATTTTTCCTCCATTACACTAATAAACGCGGGTAATATGATGTTGTATTCTATTGTTATTAACATTTACGTACAAAATAAATCGATCGAATGGTTGTTAAACTTTCAAGAGTAAAGATTTCAAGAATGAAATCGTCATTGTTAAGAGAGAAACCATGAGACCATGTAATATACAAGGTATTCGTTAAAAATAAATTCTTTTTTTTTTGTACATTCAATGCATCGATGTTTTGAAACCAGCAATCCTAAAATTTTAGCGTCCAATACTCTTTGTTTAGAAAGTTAGTCAATACTGACTTGTTACTATTATCGTATTCTTATGAGAAAAAAAACAATAAAAATACCTTGTAAAAGTTGTATTTGTTTATCTTTGAATGAATTATTCATGTGCTTTTTTTAAATAAATTATACTAAAAGATAGAGAATTAAAAACTGAATGAAATGAGATATTTCAATATAATCAGGATTCACAATCAGAAAGTTCCAAGCTAAATTCTATATATAACATGTAACTTTTCATTGTCCACAAATGATAAAAATCCTGTTCAACAATAAATGATAGCTGCGGGGGTGAAATGAGGTTGACATCTTTCTGTAAAATTATGGTTTTTGATCATATTCCAATAGCAAAAAAAAACATGTTTTGCGTTTTCTATTGCTACAACACCAAAGGCAAGAAAAATAAACATGACATTCGGAGGCAGTGTCAAAAACTACATTGAAGCAAACACATTTTAGAGAAACTTTTTTTCCTGTCCAAAACTCATCCGTGGGGACCGCGGGTCAAAATTGTAATACAGTAGAGCCGTTAGGCATTACAGGTGAAATTAGCACACAAAAAAGTTTCCCTAAAATATATTCGATTCAATGCAGTTGTTGATGCTAACTCCGAATGTCATACTTATTTTTCTTGCCAGTTGTGCCGTAGTAATGAAAACCTCGAAAAATGTTTTTGTTTTTTTCTATTGGATTACGATCAAAAACCATAATGTAAGAGAAAGATGTCAACCAGATTTCATCTCGAAACTATCATTAATTTTTGAATAGATCTTTTTACTAATTGTAAAAAATGAAAAGTTCCATGCTGTACATAGAATTTAGATTGGAACTCTACGATTTTGAATACTGATTAGATGGAAATATCCCATTTTGTTCAATTTTTAATTCTGTATCTTTTAGTATAATTTATAGAAAAAAAAACATATGAATGATTCATTGAAAGAAAAACAAATGCAACTTTTACAAGGTACTTTTAACTATTTTTTCTCATAAGAATATGATAAAGACGAAAATGCGCTGTTGGTGGTTTCAGACATCAACGCATTAAATGTACAAAAAAAAGAAAACTTTTTTATCAAGTATCTTGTATATTTGATGGTCTCATGACTCCTCTCTTAAATGCTATGTATATGACCCATTGACAAAGTCGATAGCTGCTAATATCGAGAAAACCCAACAACTTGACTTGATTCATTGAATCACACATCATTTGCAATATTTTCCTTTATAAAAATAAGTAAAGAAAGGAATTATAATTTTCAGAGAAATGCATGGAAAAACCATCTTGTTTGATTGGAAAATTTAACCTAATTAGGGTCAAGATAAAATTCGAATGATATCTAATACAGATGCATTAATTTTAGCTATTCTATTGCTTGAAAAATGAAAGAACTTAACATTATATATATATATCTGTTAATCATACTCATAAGAAAAACCTTTTTTTGTTTTGTTTAGATGAATTCATTGTTTTAGAATGGCTTAATAATCAATATATGAATAGACCAATCTTATTGTTGACTTTATTACTTCTCTCATCTTTCGGGATATTGTCCAAATGTATTATATTTTACTTTAGTTATTTTCACATGTTTACTATAGGTTTTTGTAATAACCCGAGATTATTCGAATTCATCAATATTTTTTGAGCTTTTCAGTGGGAAAATCCCAAACTTTTCAACATAAAAATATGTTTCAC
Source organism: Rotaria sp. Silwood2 (assembly GCA_905329745.1). Lineage (NCBI taxonomy): Eukaryota > Metazoa > Rotifera > Eurotatoria > Philodinida > Philodinidae > Rotaria > Rotaria sp. Silwood2. The sequence continues at coordinate 366,210 of CAJNSZ010000045.1, forward strand.
TTTTCATTTCTAATAATAGCATATGTTGATGGCTGCTATTTTCATAATAAACTTCATCCGTTCGGAGGTATTATGTTTTGCATATGATGATGAACTCGTACCAGCAATTGAAGAAAAACTTTTAATAAAACTGATGATTGAGAAGGTTCAGTAGGAATATAAATTAGCCAAAGTAATTGTTGACGAACAAAGAGAGCTGCTAGACAAGGAAGTTTTTCTTTTTAAAATATAGAAAAATTTTTCAGGTAAGAATAATTTTATCTTTTTCTTTGGTTTGGATGATATATTCGCTGTTCATTATAGAAATATTTTAGCCAATTACAGCATAACATGGAATTTTCGAAAAAAAAGATTTAGTGAAAAAATACAAGTCTTTTGAATTTTATATTTTATTTAAGATTCAGTCCAATGGGTGGGCGTCCATCATAGTATTAAATCGATTCGACTCAGCTCATGATTTTCTATCCGAAAACATTTCGATTTATTGAAATCTCTGATGACGAATTTCAACAGTCTGTGTTTTTTCTCATTCACGTTAGTAAAAATTATGATGTTTCTTTCGATAGGATATATATATATATATATATATTTCTTTTTCTTTATTTATATACTTTTGTAAGTTTACTATCGCACAGCGTCACTTACTATGATACTATCTTTTTTTTTCTCTTTATAACATACACAACACTTTTGTTCGATGTGCAAGGAGAAAAACTATAAGTTACACGTTTTTTCATCAATACAAAAAACAAAGATTTTCACTCATACGAAATTTTTATTTTGACATAAACAAATATATTTCGACAATACATACTGTATCTTGATGAATATGCTGATTATTTGTCTTTCAAATGAATATATAAATCGAATTAGAAATAATCTTAGGTTTAAAATTTGTTTTTAAAATAATTTTAAAAGAGTCGAGCTTAAAATTTCAATCATTCATAACTATTAACAATCAATTCTTGGATTTGGTTTATGTTATTTTTTGATATATTTTATATTAAAAAAAAATATTTTTCAAACATTCAAATTGAGATTATTACTGAGTAAAAGATCTAACGCAAATAAAGCCAAATATAAAATAAACAAAATAGAAATCGACCATTCAAGTGAAGCGGCTACTGATTTTAATTGTATTTCATTATCAGGTCTTTTAAGTGCACCCATAACAACAAAAGTAATTACCAAAGGAATGACCACAGCAACAAATAAAACTCGCAAATTAATTGCCAGATTACCTTGATTATGTGAGAATCGATAAATAATAGAAAAAGCTGCCGATAGAAGAGTAAATATAATAAATAATCCCGTAAATGTATAATGAGCTCCTTTATGATTAATTGAATCAAAAATAGCTAGAAGAATAAGTGATATACTAGCAATCATACCAAATACAATAGACACTATGGAAATATTTCGTTTATATCGTCGTCTATTTTCCATATCAAAACATAGTTTCGTAAAGATCAATGTCAAAACAAAAAATGTTCCTGTAACAACTGTACCAATAATAAATGTTGGTTTGTGTCGAGAACCAACATTAGATACATATACAACATCACCATCATTATGTTCATATCGAATAAAATCATCTTTGGCCCATAAATCAAATAAAGCAGCGATAGTTGCTAACCATGCGAGAGAAGCAATGATTGAACTCAATACACCAAGAAATTTAAACAATGAATGTTGCCATGATGATGATATTGCATCTATCGACATTTTTTGTAAAAGAAAATATCGCAGTCATTCAGCTTCAAACACATGTGAAAGGTGTGCTTTAGGTGTATCACCTATTTTACCTTGTGCAGTACGATACAAGGTAGGTTTTTTGGAAATCAGAAGTCTCGTCCTTGATTATGATTTATTATGTAAGTAATAAATGAGTACGAAAACTCAAAAATATCCTTATTGACTTTGTTTTCTTTAATCAGAAAACTAATAGATTAACATTATTGTTCGAAAAAATGAAAGAATATTGAAATTCACAAAGAAAAAGAACGTTTATCTATCGATAATGACTCCAGTGATATTTCACGAAGAATTTTTATTATCAGAATTTAATTTAATTAACGATGATGATGATGATAAATTCAACAAAAGAATTTTGCTATTTTTGAATCGTGTGTTATTTTAGTTAAAAGTTTCGTACTAATCGAAAAATCTTTGTTAGTATTACTTTGTTGTACATCTATTTTTTCCGTAAAATTTTGCTCTATTCAATAGGAAATAAAAAGATTCTATAAAATTATTTCTTAGAATTAGTAACGCTTTTAACATTCAATAATTTTGAGATTGTAAAAAAGAACGATTATCAGAAACTTTTGAAGAAGTATAAGTAATTGTACAACGTTATTATAATTAACGTGAGTTATCATGCGTGATATTTCTTATTTATCATGTGATTGTGTTTTTGCACTTCAGGGCTGATTATGGTCGCTTATGTTTATATGTTGCAGAGTTTAGAAGAACATTGAAAATGTAGAAACAAATAAGAAATAAGCTAATTATTGAATATAGTTTTTCTAAAAATATTAAACAGTAAATAATTGAATTAGCTTTTGAAGGTTGTGATAACTTTCACATTGGATATAAATCTCTTTCAATCAAATTGATGATCAGTGCCAGAAGTTTCATTCATATATTGTTTATTAATCTTTAAAATATCAACGTCTTAAAGAAGTGACACTTTTTTTCGAAATGCTTGATTTTTGAATAGCTCGTGAATCCGAACTGGTATAGAAGTCATGTCGGTATATACAAGATGTCCTAAAAGTTAGCTATGAAATAATACTGCAATAAGCCTTTCACGATTTGAGCGATTTACATGAGTTTTTCATCATTTCATAGGGCATTCTCGGAAGTTTGATTTCATATGACTTCATCTATGGCTATTATTTCAAATGATCGACATCTACTGTAAGGCATGAAACCATGTGTTTCGAAACATTGGCAAAAAACCAGTATATAAAGTTTGTTATGAATTCATTGTGATTTCATGATCAATTCTTAATTACATATCAACTAGAGTTTTTTTATAAATTCCAGTACGAAGTACCGTGTTGATATATAAATAAGGATCGATGATGAGATCAAAGTGACTTCAGAAGAAACTTTATGCTTTGCTTTTCTACATACATTTTGAAATGCATGGTTTTCTGCCTTACAGTAGATGCCAATCATTTAAAACAATAGCCATGAGTGAAATCATATGTACAACATACAGAAAAGAAGATCACTCGTCGGATATACTATAACAGATGTTTGCCTATGTTTGAAGGCTTTATAAAAGACACAATGAGAAGCAAATGAATGAAATGAGAAAACATCTATATATATAATAAAGAGTATAATGATGTCAAACTGTTTTGCCAATATCAGACTAAATCCATAAGTAGAACGTTCGGATTTGGTGCATATGGAGTAGTAATTCTGTTGAGTCTATGCAAGGCCATCAATATTACATCTTAGATATTATCATATTGAAAATTCGCACTGATTTTAATTTAGTATATCTTGATTTTTTTTGTTATCGATCACGACAGCATTGATTGAAGGAGCAAAAAACTTTAAAATGAACATAACATTCAATTGATGTCAACAGAAAGAGGAATGCATAATCAGGAAAGAAAATATCATTTAAAATACCAAATGACAAACAGTTACATCTTTCAATTGTTGGCACTTAAAGAAGATGTGCTATTTGTAGTACAGGTAAAGGTTCATATAAAACTGTTGATTACTTTTCTCATTGTAAAAGAATTTTCTCTATGAACTTTCTAAAAGAAATTGCTTTTTTTTTTAATTATCAAAATAAGTCAAGGGCTCGGCGATAGGTCAGTAAAATACGGAGTTCTCGGCCTGTCGAACGGTTTTTATCGAGCAGATCAAGATTTGATAAAAATAAAAAGGATTTTTTTCTTATAGATGTCTTATTATCGAGTCATCGATATCTATCAAAGGAATGAGGAAGAAGAGATTTGACCACAGGTACTTACGATTAACAATCGTGAAACATCTAAACAAAATATGAACTATTGTTCTTCTATGTATGTTATCTTTTCAATTCTTAGATAGATAGTACTTTCAAGATTATTATATTAACATTTGCTAGCAGTTTTTGAATATTGAAAAGAAACTTTTTAAACAAATAAGAACACATTTTGCGTATCTCTAAGTACAGAAAAAGCTTTTTTTTTTTGAAGTCTCAGATTCCACATAAGAAGCTTATTTGATAAACAATCGTTTTGTGTGATAAAGTATAAAATTAATATTATAAAAGTTTTCAAACATTCAAAACGCAAAAATTGCTATGGCTATGTTTTTCGTCAAAAACGCTTGTGAATTTCGGCCTTACTTGTTATTTTTCATTAGTTAATATTAAATATCTTTTAGAGGATTATAAAATTAAGAAAAATGTATGTGAAATATAAATCACCTTATGAAGGTAGCCGAATGAAAGAGACATTTGCAACTCTCTTTTTGAGGAAGGTTCACGAAATAAAACTAACTTCACTACTTGAAACTCTTATTCTGCTAGGCTTGCTTCTACTCGAGCACTCGATATTATGCTTTCAATATGTTTCTTTTCTCGATTACTCGAAACTTCGATGAGTATAGGAGAATCTAAAAGTGGTTGAGGAGTCGAAAACCAATGTCTAACAAGATACAGTTTTCGAGTGGTCAGAATCTTTGAATACCAAGGGGCTCGAAAACGGAACAGCATGAACAAACAATAAATATTTCAAATTTTTGAGTGCTCATCGCACTAATCGTATGCTTTCTAAAATCTGCCTGGGCAGTCAATGTTCATAATAAAAAAAAACACTTTTACAGACACCCTCAAGTTTTCTTTTTGTTTCAGACAACTTTAAAGAAAATTGTAAAATTTTTATATTATTCAATAAAGGAAGTCTGCTGAATCGAATGATGCAATGCTTATAGAATTGTCTTGAAAATGAAATGAGTAGGTAGCAGTAGTTTGCAAGTAGTTGAATTTGTTCGTATTACAAGCACTGTTTCTAATTCAAACAGCAAGTCAATACATATTCCTAATAAGAAAAATCTATGTAGGATATATATAAAATTAAATATTTTTAATAGATGGCTGCTTTTACTATCTAAATTTGAGAATTTTTTTCTGCTCCTGCCACAAAAATGTTTCTCGACAGATGGTACATTAACTTCTAACAGTTTGAGACATGTGGAGTTGTTGCTTTTTTTTATCAGTGACATTAACTGAAAACGGCGGTATTACTAGCAAATGATAAACTATAATAACTCAATCACAATGTTTTGTCGATCAAAATAAGAAAAATTTGTGTTGTATCCACATTCTTTACTTTACATTTGTGCTCCTTTTATTGAAAAAATAATTCTATGAAAATTTTAATAAAGTATCGCGAACAATTTTATGTTGGATACAATATTAATTAAAGATAATAATTGCAAGTAAGAATAGAAGAAAATTTGATTCAATCAAGTAAAGCGATTTCTTTCTACTTCGTTATTGCAATATGTTACATTTCGTTTATGAGTATGATTTTTCACAATGCGTTGTCGAAACATTATAAAACTATTCAGTTTTATAACCTCTATGAAATTATTAATCGATGCTTTATAAAGTTTTTTCTTGTTAAGATTAGAAGTTGGAATAATACTTTATCTTTACTTTGGCAAGTAAAGGAAATTAGCTAACTTAACTTTGACTCGCTGAGTAGAGTAAAGTGAATTATAATACTTGAAATTATTTATTGATTTTCTACCTCAACGTCTTATACTGATAATGGTACTGCACCATTATCAATCTATAATATTGTAATACAAAACCAATATTAAATTGTAAGTATTTAAATTCACTTTACTTTTTCAACGTAAAATAAAGATAAAGGACCTACCTTAATTAAGGAATTGCTTGTTTTTCTTTGTCTCATTCTCTCTTTTTTTCGAAATGATCTTGATGAAATAATTTATTTCTTGTATATATCAGCAAAATTGAATAATTATCACTGGCGGAATAGCAAATCTTTTTTCTTTTGCAAAATCTATTTACATTCATTACGAACCTAAGCACTCAGAAAGCTTTGCATTAAATACTTATCAAAAGATTTAATAACAAAACAAAACCAAACAAGATGAGAATAAAGAACTGATCTTATATATTTATGCTAAGTTATGTCTAACTTTTATTCGAGTGTGGTTGAATTTTTGAAAGTTGTAGAACTTGCAAGTATATCTGATTGAAATCTAGTTGGCTTAGCAAGGTCTGATAAGAAAAAAAGAATCTTTAGACCTATGTTTATTTGTCTTCCAGTCTGGGTTGGCTCATGGATAATACTTCAGCTATGAATATATTATGTTGTTAAGTTTTATTGATTTATGTTTCAGCCGAAAACAATGAAGAACTGGTTAGCTCATATATTTCGTGTGGCAAAATAATAAATATTTTCTCTCAAAATTTGATGCTCGACAAATTAATATAGTGATTTGCTTGCTCATAAAAATATTGTTGGACATCGTTTCCTGATGTCAGTGCAGAAGCTGTTCATGCATATACTAGAGTACGAATTCGTGAAAGACAGTAGTCCGTCCACTTGGAAGAAACATATATACGTGCAATGTTCTGTTAATGAAAATGAGAATGAGCAGTTATTTTTTAGACAAAAAAATCTTTTGTTAGTGTGTTGTGTCATTAACAATGAAATTTGCCTAATAAGTATGGTAAAATATGAGCTGCACATAGCGTACACAGACTGAGATATTCGAATTGGAAGATATTCAGTCTGTCACGTGCCCATCGTACAAAATTGCTGCAGCATTTATTTTTGTAGTTTCGTCATGGCTTGAAAGAGCAAGACGAGCTACAAAAGAAAAAAGCAGTATCATGCATATTAAAAATCAATTTTACGAAGCCCAAGAAAGCACTATTGATAAATATAATAGTAATAAGCACAAAATTCTGATGATTATAAAATTGATTTGTAATATCCATGATATTGTTTTTCTTATTTAACTCCTCTTGCTCTATTCACCATGACGAAAAATCAAAAACTTAATGCTGCTGCATTTTTTACTATGAGCACATGACAGACTAAATATCTTAAGTTTCAAATACCTGGATTTGTGTACGCTATGCGTAGCTCATATTTTCTCTTAGTTAGCTAGACTAGGAAATCATTAATTTGATCCGAACATGATGAAACTCCCTAACTTGCAGTATACGGCCTTCCATTGCAAACCTTTTTACCTAAAATTCGATTTTACTTGTGACACATATATATTGAACTAACTAATCAAGATGGATCCCATAGCAGTAGAAACTTGTTTAGTTTTGTAATCTTTTACTTAATTGAATTCAATTTTGTTCTACTCTTATTTGCAATTATCATCTTTAATTAATATTGTACCCAACATATCATTGTTCGTGATACTTTATTAAAATTTTCATAGAATTATACTTGTAATAAAGGGAGCACAAATATAAAATATAGAATTTAGGTACAACAAAAATTTCTATAATTTTGATCGATACTACATTGTGATTGAGTTATTATAGTTTATCATTTGATAGTAATACCGTCGTTTTCTATTAATGTCACTGATAAAAAAGCAAAAACTCCACTTGTCTCAAACGGTTAGAAGTTAATGTACCATCTGTCGAGAAACATTTTTGTGGCGGAAGTAGAAAAAAAAAATTCAAGTTTAGATAGTAAAAGCATTCATCTATTAAAAATATTTAATTTTCTATTTATCTTACATAGATTTTTCTTATTAGAAACATTTATTGACTTGCTGTTTGAATTAGAAACAGTGCTTGTAATACGAACAAGTTCAACTACTTGCAAACTACTGCTAATTACTCACTTAATTTTCAAGACAATTCTATAAGCGTTGCATCATTCAATTCAGCAGACTTCCTTTATTGAATAACATAAAAATTTTATAATTTTCTTTAAAGTTGTTTGAAACAAAAAGAAAATGTTTTAGTTACTGAACAAGGGTTTCTTATTAGGAACATTCACTATAGCCTCTTTGTTGAGAGTAACGAACTTCTCTTCAACAAACATCGACTTTTGTGAGTTGCGGAACGGCTTATGACTAAAAAATTTCTGGCTACGCCACTGGTTAGAATCATGCTTTTAAACAAATTTATGTATTAATAACAGTAACACAGCAAAAATTCGATCATTTTATTTGTCTATGAATTATCGATGAACTTTTTTTCTCTTTTTCATTTAAAATTATGCTCTGAAAAAATAACCATATAAATTCTATTGTCTTTTCTTGTCAAACAGAAAAAAAAAGCGGATGAATTTCCGATAACAGAAGTTTATCACAGTCGGATAAACATTGGAAAGAAGATAAGTTTTCTTTTTTCTTTTCTTCTTTTTCTTTTCTGTCTTTTTTTTTCATTCTATTACAAAGAATAAATCCTTACTCACTTAACTATAAAACGAGCAAGGAAGAAGAAAAAGTAAATAGACAAACTGCGTTGACTTTTATTTCTTTTGCGTTAGCATTATATTTCAAGGATAAAATATACTGTGGCGTATCCTACAACAACAATGCCTAAACATTTAACTGAAGATGAGTGTAGAAAGGTACATTTTATTAGCTTTCTTATAAAAATGATCAAAGAAATATTCAGAAATATAAGTTTTTTTTTCTGTTAAATATAGTTATTTCAACGATTTGATAATGGTAATGGAATATTATCGTTGGCTGAAATTGATCGAGCAATTATCTATTGGTATCCTGAATTTGGTACTAATCGTCAAGCTATTCTTCGTGCTTACAAAGCAGCTGATGCGAATGGAGTATATCTTATTTTTTTATTTTTGTTTGTTTGCATAAAATTTATCTTATATTTGTAGAGTGGATTTGTTGAATTTAAAGAATTTCGTCGTTTAATTGATCTATTATATTACTATAATAAATTAAGTGATCTATTTGCACAATTGGATACAAATAAAGATAAAAGAATAAATTTTAATGAATTTAAAAAAGGACATCAACTTATGGGTCATTCACATATAGATGAACATGGTTTAAGAGAAGAATTTAATCGTATTGATACTAATCATGGTGGATATATTTTGTTTGATGAAGTTTGTTATATTTTATTTGGTTATATATCATAATCTTATATTTATTTGTTTTCTTTTTAGTTTTGTCTATATATGGCAAAGAAAAAAATTAAATGAAATTAATCTATATATGTCACGAAAAAATAAGCAACTCTTTTTTTTCTGTTGTATGAAAAATTTGTAATTTTTTCGATTTAATGTATTTTTCAGTGTAGTGAGTAATAACATACACAAGAAAATAATAATCTCTACTCGTTGATCTGTTTTTTTCCTTATCATGACAAATAATAAACGAAAAAACAATAAATAAATATAACAATTGTTATAGCTCTCGTGCGTTTGAAATATATACTGCGGTTTATTATAATAAAATGATGTCATTTTTTATATCATTATTATCGCAAAACCTATCGGATACCAACCCACTCATAAAAGATATCCGATCAAAAATCGTTTTTTTTAAACTCGTCGTTTCAGTCCGGAGTGGTTCAGATTCGGCCGACACTTCTCTCCTCCGAAATGTTCGGTTTCAAAAAATTCTTTCAGTTAAATGCTTAAAGACACGAAAAATTCCTCTGATGTTCGTATGTATTTGATCTCTGCTTTCTCTGTGCTCTTTTTCGAATTTATTTTTTGTAGATGAACTCGAAGATCTTGTGTTTATTTTAGAAAAATATTTTGCATAGAGAGTTTAGAAACTCAGCAATGTTTTGGTATTGTTCGCAGGTTAAATAGACTATTCATTGATAAAGGAACTCTGCAAAAGTAATATCATGCACACGATTACATACAGAATAGTCATTGTTTACGACAGGTGAATGATCAAAAATCATGTAGTTATTGACTATCAATATCGTCGGAAGTGATAATATTTTATATGTTAATTATAATTCAAATAAATCGAGATACATAAAGTATTCGAAAACTTCGACTATTCTGGACTGGTGCTGAGCGGTAGTTGACGTTTTCTAGTATGGTGACCATAGGATGTTGATTTATTGAATAAATTTGAATATCCTCTATCCGTGGAAGCATTCTTCAACAATACGATTCTCAAGCATTTTATCATCGATAGAATATAATGAATGTACGAGGTCAATTGATATCGTAAAATGGGAAGAAAGAAATTTTGTTTTTCTTTTTATCTCGAAATTAGTTTTGATTTTAATGACTCTTAATCAGTAATGTTTCTCATAAATAGTTTTGGTTCTCAAGAGCCACATTTGATAACACTTTACTTGAATTCAGAATATTTGTAATCATCATTACATACGCCAAAGGAAATATTTAATTAATATTGATATTGAGTCAGTCTGGAATGCATGATGGTCCCCCTAGCAGAAAAGTGATTATATAATGATTTGATAGTTTCTATGCTGTTTATTTTATGATTAATCTATTTCAAACATCAACATAGATTTCTTTTCTATAATAACTAAATAAAAACTAATTTTATATTCATAATACAACGATTTATTTCCACTAGACGACAAGAACAGATAATTCTGAAGCGAAAATGAGTAAATACATTATTTTATCACGTAGATTTTCTTTCATCATTATTGATTGTTTGCGTTTATACCGTCTTTCATGTTAAACATCGTCAATTTGCTTGTATCTAAATTCTAATATTACCTAGATCAAGCAAATAAAACGTAGGAATATCAGATAATTGAGTAATCTAAATTTATTTAATAATAAAATATATTCTGACTATCAAACATATTTAAATCATCGGAGAAGATCTACATCTACTAATAACAAATAAACAATAAATAACGTTTTTCTTAACTAAGAAATTTCAATGTATTTTAACTAATTAAAAGCCAAGATGAAAGTATTTGATCTTACATGCTCTAGTTCGCCTTATCATTCATAATAAGATGTGTTAAATATTTTTTGAGGTCGACTAAAATTAATTTCAGCATTCATATGACCATATGGACACTAAAGAAAAAAGAATAAAATAAAATTGAAAAATTTTCGTCAACTTACATGACGACATTGATTACCACAACATTTTCCTCGTTGTAGATGAGCATATCGAGTGAGAACTTGTAATCTTGATTCAGGATCGATATAAATATTTTGACTATTCTAAATAATATTAAAGTATTAATAAAATTTCATAGTAAAATGCCTACAAGACATGCTTGACGATGAAGCAAATGAATGGAAAGTCGATCTTTTGTAAGACATGGAATCATAGTGACAGGTTCCCATGCTTTCCATGCTGATCGACTTAAAGATTGAATACTAGATCGAAATGACGCCAGTTGAAAAGGTTGATTTAGAAGAAGAAAAAAAGAAATCGATTGATCATTGCTAACCATCGTTCTTCTTATTTGTGGAAACACAACAAATGTTATAGACCAATCCATAAGCCAAGAAAAGGCAGAGGACGCACGTCAACATATTACAATCTGAATTTTTCTTTTACTTTTAATGAACAAAACAATATTTGAATATATTCAACTTACAATATGAAAAAAAATAATATCTGAACTGTTTAGCAATGAGTTATAGTGCTTGAGTTTTCGAAGTATATTTTCTGATTTTTTTAAAATAGAGTTTCATTTAAAATAATCACTATAGATTGAATATGCATATCAAATGACTTCCGCTGGTTGTTTTCAATTCCAGTATAAAATCATTATGATGACTTATGTAAAAAGAAGACGATGAAACTCAAAATGAAATTGTTTTTTTTCAATAGGATATTTTATATTTAGCAACATATAGATCATCTTCAGTTCAATTATCTAAGCATTTTAAATTACAAGAACTATTGCTAGCAAATATTCTTACTAAATAAGTCAATTTCTAAGAAATAAATAAAGAGAATTTTAAAAAAAATCCGATAAAAAGATGAAAAAATATTGAATAATTTATCGATGGCATATTTACTGCCGTACTTTCTATCTTTACAAGTGACATGAGAATCATTATCTGTTGAAACTATGACGACGAAAAATTTATCTTCTAAGAAATTTTGTGTTAAATTAAAATTAGAAATATAGGGATCAAGTTTCAATAAGCTTTAGACAATAGAATCCATAACTTCAAGAACGATGTGGATTTAGTGAAGAAAAAAACGATTCAATCATTTTCAGCTTCGTTGAATTATTATAGATTGATAGATTAAAACTTGATTACTTCATTTTCTTATTGTTTTGTGTTGTGTTAATGAACATTTGGTTTTATTAATCACCATTCATCAGATTCATTCTAATTACGCAAAAATGTAAAAATTATAAACTTGAATAACAAATTGTTTAGTTATCATTGCTAATCGCAGGAGGTTCGTTTAATTGTATCGATTTTGAGACACATTTCTTCACCATCCTTTTATTTACTCATCGAAAAATGCAATATCAAAGTAGTTCCTATATTATAAAGAGACTTTAAGGATATGAGTTTCCGGAATTTTGCGAATTTGATAATGAATTTTGATGTGGATTAAAGAAATTTCTATCAACCTCATCGATAGGTTATGTTCGTCTATGTCATAGATATAAATTTTATATGTTGTTTCTGAAAATCATTTTTCGATTTCTGTCAGTCGCAACTGACGGGTGTGGGTGTGAATCATATTTTTAACTCACACCCAAAACAAGATCAATAATTGATACGATCAAATCTCTTACTCATCTTGTTGGCGAATCTGTTTGTTGCAGAAGAAAAGGAGAGAAAAACAAGAATGATATGTCCGAATCAGACTCATCATATTCATCGTGAGACGAACATCAAGTTATGCTTCATTTGTCTTTCATATTAATCTCGCTTTTTTTTTCTTGCTAAAAACATGACTCACCCATATTGAAACACATTCCTGAGTGTAAGCTTTGATATATACATTCGAACAATATTAGCTTCAGCCCTCACACGTATCCTATATTAATATTGTTTTGTGACAGCTTGCGAAAGCGCACCGCACTTTCGCCCAGCTTCGCCTCACTCTAGAGAATTTCTCCGATTGGAAAAATTCCGACCACCCATTGATATAGTGTCTATGTGATCGTATATTAACAACATGTACCACGCTCTTTCATAAAGGAGACACGAGCTAAAGATCTCTGTCACATTTGTGGGAAGAAGGGTGAGGTCTGAATTTCTACCCATATACTTCAAGAATACGGTCTAAAGCGTTCTTCAAAAAATATCCTTTAAAAAATATTTTTGATAACAATGTACCTCATCCTCCATTATTGTTTTTCAAAGATGAAATCTCGTACAAAGTTGTCTCAGTCGAGGATTACAAAGCAGCAAATGAAAGAATTGTATGATAGGTTCAACAATAAACGAACTACGGCGCAAGAATTATTATGTAAACATTCTTTTTTTTTCATTGTAATTGAAAAATAAAATAAAATTCTGTTCGTTATAATAAATTATATTACGTGGTTAATATTATCATTGAGCGTAACCCATGTTTTACTGAAAGGACATTTGAATGGTGGAAGATAGTTTTTCGGAGGGCCATATCACTAAGGATCATTTCTGAAAGATATGTTCACTAAGGACAGTTTTGAAAGAAAATTCTTTTAAGGTGCGCTTTAACCCGTTACCTACATCAACATTCTTTTGAGATTGTGTGTCACAAATTTAAATCAGTTAAACAAGCCTTTGAACAAAAATAATATATATGATTCTACGCAGTTCGATACCCTTTTCTATTGTATTGAGAGAAATATTAAAAAAGTCCTCGATCTTGTTAACAAAATGTACTCTTATGAATTCATTTGCATAGAGAATGCCTATTATATGGAAGCCCTTTCTATATCATGACTAGCATAAGAATATATCTTGACAAATAAGAGGAGTTTTTCGATATTTTTTTCTTCTTGATTCAAACAAAATTTTTAATTAAAAATAATCATCGCTCAGTATGACAAACTCAATAGCAAAATAAATTATAAATGAAAAACTGAAACTATTTGTTCACGCGTTATAATATATACTGTTGACCGCTGAATTTTCTGTATGTATTCCAGTTAGGTTATTGTTTATAAAATAAACTTATTGAGGTTCTGAACTGGAACCATAATAAGACAAGCATAGATTTCATAGACAAACTGAAACATGATTTCAAAAACTTTTTTAAAGAAAACATTTACATATTTTTATTTGATTCCAATACAGAATTACGTTTGATCTTTAAAAATGGTGTGGGTGTGGGTATAGGTATAGATGAAGAGAAGTGATACACACATATTCACATAAATCCACACCCACACGCACACTCGAATCTAACGACGACAGCAAAGAAGAAATGAACGCAACGATCATGTACCCACAACTCTATGGCAAATGGATTAAAAAGGACAACACTATATCAATAGCTGGCACCGTCGAGATCCATTCGAAGAATTAAGCAACGAGATTTTCAACAAGGTACAGTTGGAGCCCTATGACTTGGAGCAAATAGATCCAAAAGATCGATGGGAACAGGAACGAGTGAACGAACTCGAAGGATTTGTCATCTTAGAACATCTGGCACAAGTACAAGACGAAATATAACACTTACAACATATCAGCATAGTAGAGAAATTAAAAAAAGAAGACGATGAGCGAAACAGAAACCAACTAATTCGTTTGAAACTATGGGGAAAAAAATCGAATTTTTGCATAAAAAATTAAACGAACCATAGAGTTAGAGTGACTTGTGGTTTCTTAAACATCTTTAGGCATCAATAAAAAAAAAGCATTATTTCAATTTTCACATCTAACATTAGATGTTCTTGCTGGATTCCATTCTTTTTTGTTGATTTCAGATCAACCACATTATCAACGTAAGAAGTGCAGAAAAACCATAATACTAAAACGTCCCACAGAAAAACTAATGATTCAAAAGCGAACCTCAACACACATCCTTACTGAAAGAATGGCAGCATCTTCCCTTCATGACAAAAAGCACTCTCCAAGCACAAGACAATTGTATTATGGAGAACGATGGTAAGCAGTACGACAAAATATGGATAAAAAATATACAATCGGATGACGTGGCGAGATCGATAAGAGATGCTACGCAAGAATTAAATTTAAGCTAATACTTATGTATCATAGCGACCCATATTTCACAGAATACTTCCAATTTTATCGTATAAATAAAAGAGTCACAGATAGAAACAGATGCTCACCGACTTCAATCTCATAAAGAGAAACATCAATCTTTTTAGTTTTAGAACCCACTTGAATCAGTCTCGATTGTACAATTTGTGCTAGTTTAGTCTTTCGAGAATTCAAATCGGAATGACACTTGAGGCTGTCAAAAAAACCGTAAACAAGGGCAAAATCGATCGTGGTTGCTTTGACCACACCCCGTGTTTAGTTTTACCATTCTACTTCGGTAGAATAGTGTAAAATTTTGTCTTGACTTGATTTAATATCTATTATATTGAATTGTATTAGAGACTTAGCCACGATATGAAGACTAAATTGAGTCTCAGTCAAAACGTGCCGTGGTAGCTCTTACATACCCACACACAATTAGAACTTTTGTTTTTTTTGCTTCAACAGGGTCAACGTTTTGATCTATAATGTATATAAATTGATAAATTGCGTAAAGGATGTGGGACAGTTTGTCCACAAATCGGCCCTTAATGAAAATCAATTTCAAAACTAGTTGTACCTTTAAAAAAGTGCCTATCCCTTCACCACTAAACCATTCTAGATGTACATGAGTGAGTTTCTTCAACACTTCATAGCCCATTCGATTAGACAGCCTATCAGTTTATCGAGAGCAGATTTTTGCCTGAGATAGCATCATACAGCGCCCACAATCCCTAGGTTCATCAATGCGAAAGTGACGTTTTGTCAAGGATAGACACAGCGTTTGGAGAGCTACAGAATGATAGTAAAATATGTACCGAAATATGCTGTGCTCGATATTTTTTTAAGTACACACTGATATAAGCCTATATAAAAGGCGTTAGATTTGAGAGCTGTGTCCACAAGATCTCTGCCGTCGAGCATAAAATCGGGGCCATTTTTTCAGGGCACATGGAATTTTTTGAGAGCTACAAAGCAATGCCAAAATATGTATGCAAATATGTTGCCGTAGATATTTTCCGAAGTACATACTGTTGTAACTCTGCGAAACAGAATTAGATTTGACAGTCGTGTTTACAACATGTCAGGGTCAATCATGGTACCGCAGCCATTATTTTAGGACTGAGGTAGTATTTTCACAGCTAGAAGTCGATGTGAAAATATGTTTTAAATGATGCTGCCTTTGAAACAGTTCGAAAGTTATAATCGAGAGTATGATAGATTGTAATCGACAGTCTTGTTAGCTTATGATTTTCAAGTGACTTTTGTGATCACGGTGCTATCATATGTAAGCTGTTAAAGCGAATAGATGAGATCTGAATGACTTTGAGTATGGGACATATTGCTCTTCATCAGGATTAGCGTCTGGTTTCTGGATCGCGGGTTCCATGGGTATACTACAACCGGTTGTGAACGTTGTGAAGTGATATATGATGAGTTTATTTCTGAAGGGAAAGTGGTAAAGAAATACATAGATATTCTGATATGAAGTTAACGTGTACAGATATTTATGTTTCTGATTTCGGAGAGAGGTTCAAACTAAGAACGACTTTTTGTGTAATGAAGATTTTCTGCATTGGCCGCCAATTGTTGTCGAGATGTTCTAGCTCCATGCCGCTTATACACTAGATAGTGGATGACTCCAATATGTATGAATCATAACCGCATTTCTCAGGTCATCTCGAATATTTAGAACGAATACGGTTCGAACCAGATGGGAACTACCAGTGGACCGTCACTATATGTGTCGCTATATTGTGTGCTAATCGGCGGTAGACCACATTTTTTTGTGGCAGTGGTCTATCACGATGTATTGTAGCGGCACGTCTGCGCATTGTTTAAAGGTCTGTCCAAACTGACATGAATCGGTTGGCTTGGATGCCTTCTTATAGTGTACATGTGACTCAGCTACCTGCAACATCAAGAGAACCTAAATCTGTTCTGATTCTGAGATGAGTTTCTTTATAATACACGGGGATCCGCAAACTTTATTCATAAAATAGATCCTGAAACAGCTGTTTCTTTCCTTAGTGGATTTCGATTGTTTTTAATACTAAACTCAGATTTCTAAAGAAAACATTCTCTGGAATTGTTTACAGCGAGAAACAAAAGTTCTAAGTACAAAGAATAGAACATCGTGCTTATCCATCCGATTCTCACAACAACTATGGTATACCAGCGGAACTAAGAATACAAGCCGCATATGTCACATAATTTCATGCTAACTGTTAAGTTAAACTGAACGACTCTAGTAGCGGAAAGGCTTTCTGTGCACAATTCAGATCAAACACAAGCGATATCGTCAGTTTTGTGAACGGTGCATTCTTCAATTGAATACCTTACAGCCCGACCCATTAAACCAGTATCAATGCTATGCCTTTCCCATCTATTTTCATCGGTACATTCTTTAAAAAATTTCCAGGACAACATATTTACATCAATATTTTGGCATCATTCTGTAGCTATTAAAATGCCGTCTCTGTCCTTGACAAAACGTCACTTTCACATTGATGAACCTATTAATTATAGGCACTGCATGATGCTATCTCAGGCAGAAATTGGCTCTGGATAAATTGATGAACTGTGAAATGTTGAGGGAAATCACTCATGTACACCTAGAGTGGTTTAGCACTGAAGGGAGAAGCATTATTTTTAAGGTACAACTGATTTACAAGCTGACTTTCATTTAGGACCGATTTGTGGACAAATCGTCCTTAGTCCTTTATTCATCAAGTTGTATGAATGAGTATCAATGAATAATCTTCTTCGAATAGTGAATACAGCATAGGATTACATTGGTTAATCGATTCCATGTGAATTTTCCAAACCGTATATTTTTGCTTCGGTTTCTAATTAAATACTATTTATTATTAGTAGCAGCAACAACAAAACGATAAAAACAATTACATTCTTCAATTATGTCAAAGAATATCAGACGAATACTTTGAAATCAATGAAATAATTTCAAATAATTAATAATGCGGATACTAATAGCAAAAGAAACAATAATATCGTTCTTCGAAATGAAATAAATGACTTTTATGGATAATATGTTTGACTTGTTAGCTGCAAAATTTAGTGAACTTTTATTCCATTTAGTATATTATTTTACATTTACAAATATATTTATTGGTTTTTTTCTTTCAATCATAGGCGCAACGCTACGAGACTTGGGTAGGCTCAAACGCTTGTCTTTCATTGGATCAGATTAATAAATTAATGCAGTTCATCGAAATCCTTGTATAAACTTCAACATTTTTTTACAGCCTTCCGAGATCAATAGTAAAGATTTTCTTAGTGAAGCAGACTCAGAAAACATTCTGGACAAAATATTAAACTTTGTATGCGTAAACATTGCCCACGACTTGAAGTAGTACTCCTTCGTTAAAATCGAAACAGAAATGTACACGAAACTCGAACTATCTCAGCTACAAGCTGTCAAAATTTTACCCCCTTACCTCCTTTCAATGGCTAAGCTTACATACCTAAGAAACATTTTCAACAAATTCATAATGTCGTCCTATTATTTTATTGAGAATTCTGCTACTTCACAATCATTCTGTTTTTATTAGTAAAGTAGATCACGAAATTAAATAAATATAACTGCTCGCGTGTGTCTTATACTCCAGACAATGCTACCCTTGAAACGTTTCATGGATCAATATGTCAGTTCTTATTAGGCATTTGTTAGTTTTTATTAATGAAGATAAGTCCAATTGCTAATTAGTTGAGCTTGCTAATAATAGTATGAATGTTATGTTTCAGTATTGTCTGAAACAAAGAAAAGATTAACTGAAATCTTTTCTTGTAATAAATTCAAATCTTCATTCATATTAAGAAGCATTTATTTTTTTGATGATAATTTGTTTTCGTGGTATTAAATTAAACCTCTTACATAAATAAATAAGGTTTCTTTTTTGTTAATATGGTCGCGCCATTTTGTATTATCATATCCTCTTTCTTGTTCTTCTTTCTCATAATATTGATGGAATTTTAGTAAACTAACGATTCGTTTTAAATATAACTTTAGTCTTTTTTTTTTTGAAAGAAGAATATTTTCAGAGATTTTCTTTACTTATTAATGTACCTTCGGCCATCAAATGTGTTTATTTATATGGAATACAAACAAGTTTTTCGTTCATGCTCGTCATAATAAGTCAACATAGAGAAACTGTAGCGTGGTAAAGAATGTTTATTGCTTGCATGACTAAGAAATGATTAAATACATCCCAAGTCTATTATTTACTTATCAATGTCATATTTCAATTGAGGATCTCCACTTTTTCTTGTTTTATAGCCATGAAATATACACAATATGATGAAAATAGAATAAAACGGATCGTATGTTTGTATTCTAGCATAATTACGTATGACAAAATTATAATTTTGATTTGGTGATCTTCAAGAAATTTTTTTTTCTTTATAAAAAAACACAAGTATGAATTGATATTTATCAGAAACTTCATTATTTAATATAATGGAGAAAGTGTGAAGTTTTCAGCGCCCTCTGAAGCACATCTTTTCCTATTGATTCAATGAGTCACTTTTCTCGGTTACTCCCAATTACTCATTCAAACTTTTTTTTTCTGTTTTGTCATTGTTTACAGTGTGTCATTATTATTCTACCTGAAATCTTTTACCGTCGTCTAGAACGATCGAACACTGACTCATTGTCACAAGACATACCATATAAAAACAGCAATTTTTCTCACATTACTTCATTCATTATAGTAAAACATATTTATTTCTTCTCTTAGTCTATTTACTATTAAACAATAACAATGCAAATCTTTGTTAAAACTCTTACTGGCAAAACAATTACATTGGAAGTCGAACCAAGTGATACCATTGACAATGTAAAAGCCAAGATACAAGATAAAGAAGGTATCCCACCTGATCAACAACGACTCATCTTTGCTGGCAAACAACTTGAAGATGGTCGAACACTCAGCGACTATAATATTCAAAAAGAAAGTACACTTCATTTAGTTCTTCGTTTACGTGGTGGTATGCAGATTTTTGTCAAAACTCTCACCGGAAAAACAATTACACTTGAAGTCGAACCAAGTGATACTATCGACAATGTTAAAGCCAAGATACAAGATAAAGAAGGTATCCCACCTGATCAACAACGACTCATCTTTGCTGGCAAACAACTTGAAGACGGTCGAACACTCAGCGACTATAATATTCAAAAAGAAAGTACACTCCATTTAGTTCTTCGATTACGTGGTGGTATGCAGATTTTTGTCAAAACTCTCACCGGAAAAACAATTACACTTGAAGTCGAACCAAGTGATACCATTGACAATGTAAAAGCCAAGATACAAGATAAAGAAGGTATCCCACCTGATCAACAACGACTCATCTTTGCTGGCAAACAACTTGAAGACGGTCGAACACTCAGCGACTATAATATTCAAAAAGAAAGTACACTTCATTTAGTTCTTCGTTTACGTGGTGGTATGCAGATTTTTGTTAAAACTCTCACCGGAAAAACAATTACATTGGAAGTCGAACCAAGTGATACCATTGACAATGTAAAAGCCAAGATACAAGATAAAGAAGGTATCCCACCTGATCAACAACGACTCATCTTTGCTGGCAAACAACTTGAAGATGGTCGAACACTCAGCGACTATAATATTCAAAAAGAAAGTNTTTTTTACCCTTCCTATTTTTGAACACCATTTATACTTTTCTTCAATCCCTTTCCCGATGAGTAGCGTCACCCTAGGGCGAAAATTTCTTTCTATATATTAGTAGGTTAATTTTTAGTAATCAATACAATTTTCTTATCAAATATGTCTTTCAGCTTTTGTTTTTCTTGTGCATTTATACAAGGTATTTCAATAGGAGGTATGTTTTAACGGTATCCTCTCATTTGCGAACATACAGTCGAAAATTCAAAGTTTATTCAATTAAATTATACTTCATTTTTTAATTAATTTCAATGTTCCAGATTAAAAGCGATTGAAAGTGTCAAATTTTCGATTTTTAATTCGTTCAAACTCATTTCCTGAAAAGAGCTCCGAAAATTAAAATCATTTGCTTTTGTTATTTAAAATTTTTTACTGAAACGAATTTTAACAGCAGTTTTGTTTGAAGAATCAAAATTTGTAGAGTTTGCTTGTTATAGGTTTGAAGAGTTTCAATTCATTCAGCTCTTATTAGTAGAGTGCTCTAGACTACGTATTGCTCTTCTTCTTTTTCTAAACTAAGTCTCATATTTAGAGTTAATTAGACCGAGTTACCAATATAGACTTCATAAGCCTGTTTTTATATTGGAACTCTATTTATTTTCTATAAAAACATAAGATCAGCATTCCATTGAAAAGAAATCGATTGGAACCCAAAAATATAATTATTCAACAACGATAACTGTCGCAAAAATATAAGCGAGACAATATTTAGGTGCAGGTATTAGAGTTCTCGTCGAACAAACATTCACTGAAGTCACATCTTGAATGGATATTGGCTCATGTTTACCGAACATGAGAGAAACAGTTCAAAATCTCCCTTCAATCTTCATCGAAACTTTCTTCTTTTTCGTTCCTTGCTCAAGCTATATTAGGATTTGTTTTTCATTATCAGAATTAAGAATATCATCTTCCTAAAAGCTTTTCTGATTAAGATTAACATTCATAGTACCTAAACTAAATCTATGATCTTGCTATGTTCGCAAAAGGATTTGTGAAAAAATCTCATGCGATCAACCTATTCCAGTCATCTAGTCTAAAATGCCGCAGGACTTCATTGACATTTTTTAAAACAGTTTACTGAACATTACATCTCACTTTTTAAATCTTCTTTGCGATAAAGCAGCATAATTCATAATTAATCAAAAACTGATAAAGGTTTCTGAATCAAAATTGCTTGAAATATGAAACTAATTTTGTTTTGCTGCCATATTCTTGGACTAATTATCCGAAATGAGAAGTGACACTTTCAGACCACATTCACTTAGCTTCAAACAGACTACTGGCGACATTTCTAAATCTTTTTCTATATTCAGTTAGATTTATGCTAGATATTTTAGCGGACTCTACGTCTTCCTAAACCAAAATATAGGAATTACAGAGAAAACAACAGTACACTATGTATTTTCCCAAACTTTATGCGATTCAAACTCGAAAGTGAAAATTGTTAAATATGAGCATTAATGAATTAAAGCTTGAAAATTAAATTAATTAAGCTTTTGTAGTTTTGGAAAAAGAAAGTTTATTTTTTAAGCTCGAATGTTGACTAGAGTTTAAAGTTTTAATAATATTTTAAAATTTTATCTGATTTATGATTGCAAATGAGAATTAGTCGTTTTAACTTCCGAAAAATAAATTTCCGTAATTATCGAAATTTTCAACTACATACAACAACGTAAACAAATCGATCGATGGTTCAATCAAAATCATTATCACAAGTACAATGCAAGAACAGAAACTGCTATATAACTTCCATTATCAATCTATTATACTATTAGATAGGAAAGATCAGACCCTACCCCGCAATCAAAAGAAATCAAGAAAAAGCCTGAAGTTAAGAGGAANAATTAATTAAATTTTAATTTTCGATTTATTTCATTATTACTGTATTGATCTTGATCTATAACAATAGTGGCACCATCACCATCTATAACTGTACATTATCATTTTCTATAAGAACATCTACATGGAAAAATAAAATAAAAGAACATAAAATGAATTTATGCTTACAAATAAATAATTTTTTAAAGTTTCATATAACATAAGAGTTTTCTTGAGTATGATTACTTCGAGCAATTTAGCCCGACTCTGGAATGGCCTACAGAGGAAAAAAATTGATTTGATGATGTTGGTTGTTCATTTTTATGCTGAAAAACGATAAGAGAAGGAGAAGTGCATATGAGAATCTAATAATCGTTAGCGGTAATCGGTATGCTTGGATGATCTAAATAGACAAATTAGAATTTTGTTGAGTTGTATTCATCGTTGATTTGTGTGTTTAGAAGAAATGAGGGTGAAAAAAGCATTATTTATATATAATAGTATCGGCCTCTCACTTTATGTTAAGAAAAAGTATATATTCATTTTGAATAAAATTATGATCTATACGTTGGCTTAACAGGAATATAGAAAAAGTAATATTTAGTGAATAATATTGATGGTTGATTTCGATGTTGCAGAAGTAGCAAGAACTTGTTCGAGAAATATGTTGCTGTCGATAGTGGTCAATGTGACGCGAACATTCGAATGTTCTTTGAAGAGAGAAAATTTTTCATTTTGAATTATACACGTGGCTCGTTTTTACGTTAAATAAGCGTAGAGAACGAAAAAGAAATATTTGTGTATAATAATATCGATTTGTCATGCCGACATTAAGAAGAGATAAAGGAAAAAAAACGACGAATCGTGTGTATCAAAATAATCGTTAGCACGGATGTAGCTGCTTAGATGGTCGTAATTACAAAAATTAAATATTCGAATTGCATGAAATTTACCGTATTTTTAATGCCAAAAAGACTTCACAGAAAGAAAATAATGTACTACTATCGAAGAATCTTCGATCCTCATCTTGATATTAAAGTAAACTAAATAGAGAAAAAAATTGCATTGAATAATCCTTATACCTGATTTAGATTCTGAAATGACGCAAAGACACAAAATAATATATTTGGATGGAAGAAAATTTATTTTTCATTGAGTTGTGAGACTATTCTTCAAAAGAAATTAGTAGTTATTTTCTTGGAATCACACATAGAGTTTATTGTATGGTCGAATCAAGGGGAAAAGTAAGACTTCATCTACTTCAAAAAAATTTGAAGTACGTAAAGTATAAGTGAAGTACAGTGAAATACGAGTGAAGTCCAAGTGAAGTACGAGTGAAGTACAGTAAAGTACGAAGTCTCGCCTTTTGCCCTTGCTCGAATTGCATTTAAAAAGTCATGATTTTTTTCACTAGGAGTTAGTATTCAATCTTGTTGCTGTGTTTTTTGCATGATAATTATGAATATACATCTACATCATTTTGTTTTGCGTGTCTAATGATGCACATTTTATTTTGAGTAGGCTTTGCTTAGCTGTAAGAAAGACGAACGGAGACGAAAATAATTTTGATGTTTTTTTCTGAGTAGATAATCACACAGGCCTTGCAAGTGATCATGTGATGTTTTTTTCCGAGTAGACAATCACACAGGCCTTGCAAGTGATCATGTAATATTTTTTTCCGAGTAGACAATCACACAGGCCTTGCAAGTGATCATGTAATATTTTTTTCCGAGTAGACAATCACACAGGCCTTGCAAGTGATCGTATGATGTTTTTTTCGACATGGTTCGATGGTCGAAGGCTAAGCATATGTTTCAATGTATATATAAGCACCATAGTATTTCAGCTGCAAACATAGAACAGCTTCGATAAGTTATATTCATATTCTCATCATTGGCAAACGACAGTCTGTGCGAATTATAACAAGGTAATGTACATAGCGAACATTATATAAAATTATCTTGATACCATTGTATTTTATATTTCTCGTGAGAAGATCGTTTGGAAAAGTTGTATAAAATGCATGGTAGAAGTTGCGTACTGTAAAGGCGTTCTCCTTATGAAGCGTCTGTAGCAACTATTGTTAATCAAGTTGATGAGCTTCTTCGTAGAAATAATATCATCCATCATTCTGTTCAGTTACTATTCGAAAAGATTTCGAAATTGCTTGAAAGGATAAGTACAAAAAAGCCGAGATTACATATTTTCAGGAATTTAAATACTCCATAAAATAGACTTTTTGACTTCTGTCGCACTTAAAACAAAGTAAAACACTTGGTTTCCAATAGGATGAAGGGGCTAAGAGTTCTATGAGCTATTTAGAATTATTTATTTGTATGCAGTCCTCTGAAATATTACTTCGTGACCTTCCGACATCAATTTTTCTCGAATTTTATTCTTCATCGGTGTTATTTTTTCTTTCAGATTTACTGTTCCTATACAGATCCATATATAACCTTTCAATTATTGCTGTGATAAATATTTATTCACCATATATTAACCTACAACAAACCATTCAATTTAAAACGATAACTAATAACCAGACACACCAAATCAAACACAAATTGCACATATCAGACGATTCCATCATTTTACCACTAGCACATATGAACTCATCCAACACTATATACAGAAACTTCGCCAACTATGCAAAACAGAGGATCATCACATTTAGCTGACCTACACATTCATACCTCTATCACCATATCTACGTAAAACACTCACACTATTCACACTGTCCATATTTCACAATTTCACTTTATTCAAAATAGGAGACCGTAAGTATATAAGTATATACCTAAGTGACCAATACTATTTACCTTGAATATTTCCTAGTAGCTGCTCAGAAAAACAAACTTATATTAACAAATACATATCGTCATATAGATATATGCCTAATACAATCGATTGTCTATATTTCATAGTCCACTGATATCAAAACAGCGACCTTTAGCAGATGCGTATATACCTATCTGACTAATATTATTTACCTTGATTGTTTCATAGTATCTTCATACAAAAACAAACATGCATTAAAAAAAATACATATACGCATCTAGCTATGTCTAATACTATTGACTCTCTACATTTCATAGTCCACTTAAATCCAAACAGGCG
Source organism: Rotaria sp. Silwood2 (assembly GCA_905329745.1). Taxonomy (NCBI): domain Eukaryota; kingdom Metazoa; phylum Rotifera; class Eurotatoria; order Philodinida; family Philodinidae; genus Rotaria; species Rotaria sp. Silwood2. The sequence goes on from CAJNSZ010000045.1 coordinate 391,987, forward strand.
ACCATAAGCATACACGTATATACGTAAGTGACTAATATTATTTACCTTGATTGTCTCATACTAGCTTCATACAAAAACAAACTGCGATTAACAAATACATATACGCATGTACATATATCTAATACTATTGACTCGCTATATGTTATGATTCACTTAAATCAAAACAGGGGACTATAAGCAGATGCGCATATACCTATCTGACTAATCTTATTACCTTTTTTTGTTTCATACTACCTTCATACAAAAACAAACATACATTAAAAAAATACATATACGCATCTAGATATGTCTAATACTATTCACGCTCTACATTTCATAGTCCACTTAAATCAAAACAGGGGACCATAAGCATACACGTATAAACATATGTGACTAATATTATTTACGTTGAATATTTCACAGTACCTGTTCAGAAAAACGAACTTATTTCATATCAGTGTAATTTGAGTAAAAAAAACCGAGTATTTTCTTAGATATTTAAGGAAAATGTAGTAATAAGGAAATTTCTTGTATTTTTTATTTCAAAAGTAGAATTTTCGCCGATTGACTGTTAGTAACAAGCTGGAATATGCGGTTATCATCAGTACATTATCCAGATATCAGATCGATCAATCACAATCTAAATTAATAATTTGACCGATACTTCGACCAAATTAAAACCAAATTAGAACTGAAGTTGCTGAAACCGGTAAATGAAACATCAGCTATAATTTCCGTATAACTTGACAAAAAAAACAAGTATTTTGTTATTTATTTGAAGGATATGGAGTAATAATGAAATTTCTTGTATTTTTTATTTCAAAACTAGAATTTTTCACCATTGACTGTTAGTAACAAGGTGGAATATGCGATCGTCATCAGTACATTATCCAGATATCAGATCCATCAATCACAATCTAAATCAATAATCTAACCGATAGTTTGACCAAGTTAAAACCAAATTAGGACTCAGGTTGGTTCAACTACTAAATGAAGCGTGTGATATAAGATAAATGTAAGTGGGGAGAAAACCGAGTATTTTGTTTGGTATTTAAGGAAAACGCAGTAATAATGAAATTCCTTCTGGTTTATATTTCAAAAGTAGAATTTTCGCCGATTGATTGTTAGTAACAAGCGGGAATATGCGGTCATCATCAGTACATTATCCAGATATCAGATCCATGAATCCCAATCTAAGTCTATAATCTAACCGATACTTCGACCAAGTTAAAACCAAATTAGAACTCAAGTTGCTGAAACCGGTAAATGAAACATCAGCTATAATATAAGTGTAATTTCACAAAAAAAAAACAAGTATTTTGTTATTTATTTGAAGAATATGAAGTAATAAGGAAATTTCTTGTATTTTTTATGTCAAAACTAGAATTTTCCACCATTGACTGTTAGTAACAAGGTGGGATATGCGGTCATTATCAGTACATTATCGAGATATCAGATTCATAAATCCATAATTCACAATCTAAATAAATAATCTAATCGATAATTAGGGCAAATTAAAGCCGAGTAAGAACTGAAGTTGATTATTTACTGATCATGACCACATTGACTACATGGTTAGTAACAAGCAATGGTCGAAAATTCTACTTTTGATATGAGAAATAGAAGAAATTTCATTATTACTGGATTTACTTTAAATGTATAACAAAATTCTCGGTTTTTTCTCAAGTTACACTGATATTATATATAGCGTTTCATTTAGCAGTTTGACCAACTTGAGTTCTCATTTGGTTTTAGTTTGGTCGAATTATCGATTAGATTATTGATTTAGATTGTGAATTATGGATTTATGGATATGGTATGTGGATAATGTACTGTTGATGACCGTATATTTCGACTTGTTACTAGCAGTGAATGGTCGAAAATTCTACTTTTGAAATAAAAAATAGAAGAAATGTGATTATTACTGCATTTTCTCGAAAAAAGTAAAATTATATTAACCAAGACAGAGGCATATAGATATATGTCTACTAGTATTGAGTGTGAATATTTCATAGTCCACTTAAACCGAAACAGGGGACCATAGGCATACAGGTATATACCTGTGTGACTAATACGATTTACCTTTGAATATTTCATAGTGCCTGCTGAGAAAGACAAACTTTTATTAAGAAATGCATATAGGCATATCGATATATATCTAATAACGGGTGGCGCAGAAAAAATTGCTGGCTTTTGATAGGCTGTTTTTTAAAGTTGGACTGTATGAGAAAATTTCGTTCTGATGTTAAAAGATAGAGAATTTTGTGTAGATTTTATTGATATGTTCTTTGGAAAATTAGCATTTATCCTTCTCTTGTAGTATTAAAAGTATTGAATACCGCAAAAACATAGTTTGCTCAGTATTTTACGCTAATAAAGTGTTAGTTTTCTTTGTTAAATGGCTTACCATACACTATTCAAATGCAGTATTATAAAATACAGAGACTTATCTGTTTTTGAGACTCAATAACAGATCTGCGGATGCAATTTCGTCATTCGAAAAACAGCTTGCAAAAAATGCCTAATGGTCCATTTTTAATGCTTTTTTGTGCCAGGCAAAAGATCTTAGTCTCATTATTAGTTTACAAAAGGAATTCAGCTCTTATAATGAAGAGCATTTTGCAGAGCTTGAAATTCTGCATCTGTTGATATAAAAAGAGTAGTTCTTGTAAAACTGAATTTTGAGAAAATTGATAACAAAAAGTACGATTCCTTTGACCGAAGATATTTTCTTGATGTTTTGTGTTTTTTTGAAGTAGAAACAATTAAGCTTTAAAAAAATCAAAACACCACTAGATGCCCCAAAAAATTCTGCATCGCTTAGCAACAAGAAGAAATTTTTGAACCAGAATTAATCGTACAAAAATTTGAGTTCAAAAGTGTCTCATTTTGTAGTTGAGAAAATGATGTTTTTTGTAGTATCTAGTATCTTTAATATTACAAGAGAAGAACAAATGCTAATTTTCCAAAGAACATATCAATAAAATCTACACAAAATTCTCTATCTTTTGACATCAGAACGAAATTTTCTCATACAGTCTAACTTTAAAAAACAGCCTATCAAAAGCCGGCAATTTCCTCTGCGTCACCCGTTACTATTGACCGTGTATATTTCATAGTCCGCTTAAATCGAAAAGGGAGCATAAGCAGATACGTATATACCTATGTGACTATACTATTTAGCTCTAATATTTCTTACTACCTGCTCAGAAAAACAAACTTATATTAACGAACAGATATAGGCATATATATATATATGTCTAATAGTATTGAGTGTCTATATTTCATAGTGTACTTGAATCAAAAACAGGGGACCATAAGGATATACGTATATACCTGTGTGATTAATATTATTTACCTTGAATATTTCGTAGTGCCTCCATTGAAAAAACCAACTTACATAAACAATATACGCACGCATATCGATATATATCTAATGCAATTGAGTGTCTATATTCTATAGTGCACTGAAAGCAAAATCGGGGACCATTAGCATATACTTACAGTGGCCACCAAAATTATCCTACAAGCAGGTAAATAAGTTTTTCATTGCTCATATCGTGGAAATCATATTAGTTGAAATGATTTGAATTGTATTTTATGATACCATATGGCTAGTAGTATTGGTACACAATTTCTGAGATCGATCGAGCAGTCTGTAGAGAGTTCATATGAATTCCCTACAGATTGCTAGATCGATCTCAGAATTTTTGTACCAATACTACTAGCCATAGGGTATCATAAAATACAATTCAAATTATTTGAACTCGTATAATTTCTAAAAGATGAGCAATGAAAAACTTATTTACCTGCTGGTCGGATAATTTGGTAGCCACTGTATATACCTATATGACTAATAGTATTTACCTTGACTATTTCGTAGTACCTTCAAACAAAAACGAACTTACATTAACAATACATATGCACATATAGATATATGTTTAATGGTATCCTCGCATTTGCGAACATACAGTCGAAAATTCAAAGTTTATTCAATTAAATTATACTTCATTTTTTAATTAATTTAAATTTTCTAGACAAAAAGCGATTGAAAATGTCAAATTTTCGATTTTTAATTCGTTAAAAGTCATTTCCTGAAGAGAGTTCCGAAAATTAAAATCATTCGCTTTGATATTTAAAATTTTTTACTGAAGCGAATTTTAACAACAGTTTTGTTTGAAGAATTAAAATTTGTAGAGTTCGCTCTTGTTTTCTATGCAATTTCTATGTTCTAGTTTAGGAAGTTGTAGAGTTCGCTGGTGCTTTCAATGCAATTTTATATTTTAGTTTAGGAAGATGCAGTTCTCTTGTTATAGGCTTGCAGAGTTACAATGCATTCGGCTCTTATTAGTAGAGTGCACTAAACTACGTATTGGTCTTCTTATTCTTCTAAATTAAGTCTAATACTTAGAGTTAGTTAGACCAAATTACTAATATAGACGTGATAAGCCTGCGTCTGTATTGGGACTCTATTTACTTTCTATAATAACATAAGATCAATATTCCATTGAAAAGAAACTGGTTGGAACCGAAAAATATAAGTATTCAACAACGAAAACTGTAGCAAAAATTTAAAGGGAATATTTAGGTGTTGGTATTCGAGCTCGCTTCAAGCAGGCTCCCACTGAACTTTGAATGGATATTGAACCATATTTGTGGAGCATGAGAGAAACAGTTCAAAGTCTCCGTCCCATCTTCATTAGAACTTTTTTTTTCACCTCTTGCTCGAGCTATATTAGGATTCGTTTTTCAATATGACAATTAAGAATATCACATTCATAAAAGCTTTCCCGATTGAGATTAAGATTTATAGTACCTAAACTAAATCTATGATCTTGCTACGTTCGAAGAAAGGTTATGTGAAAAACTATCACGCGATCAACCTATTTCAGTGACCTAGTTTAAAATACCGCAAGATTTCCTTGGTCTTTTCGAAAACAATTTACTGGACACCACATCTCACTTTTTTATTTTCTTATTGGAGGATCAGCATCATTCATAATTAATTCAAAGCTGATAAAGTTTTCTGAGTCAAATACCTTGAAATATGGAACTAATTTTATTTATCTGCCATATTTTTACACTAGTTTTTCAAAATGAGAAGTGACACTTTCAGACCGCATCCATCTAGCTCCAAATAGGTTACAGGCGACACTTCTAAATCTTTTTTATGTTTACTTAGATTTATGCTAGACATTTTAGCAAACTGTACATCTTCCTAAATCAAAATATAAAATTGCATTGAAAGCACCAGCGAACCCTACATCTTCCTAAACTAGAATATAAAAATTGCATAGAAAACAAGAGTGAACTCTATATCATCCTAAACTTTATGAGAGTCGAACTTGAAAGTGAAAATTGTTAAATATGAGCATTTATCAAGTAAAACTTGAAAATTAAATTAATTAAGTTTTTGTAGTTTTGAACAAAGAAATAGTTTATTTTTTTAACTTTAATTTTGACTAGAGTTTAAAGTTTTAACAATATTTTAAAATTTTTATTTGACTTATGATCGCAAATAAGAAGTAGCCTGTTTAATTCTATTGAGTGTCTGTATTCCATAGTCCACTTAAATCTAAATAGGGGAGCATAAGCATGGACGTATATATATCTATGTGACAAATATGATTTACGTTTTATATAATAGAGCCTTTAGGTAGAAAGTGACGGTGCCGCAACATATATGTGTATGGATTCACAAATAGACACAGTATTCATTACTGTTGATAGTGTATAGTTTGCTCATACAAAAATAGGGATGGATAAGACCGTATAGATCGATGTGTATAAGTAACACTGTTCCTATCTGATCGTTGATATGTTTGTGTTTTCAGTAGTTCAATGGCTAAAAGAGAGAAGAAGACAGATACAAAAGTATTTGTGTCTCTGGAATGATGTGTATATTGTCACATTGAAAAATATTTGCTGATTTTAGTCGGATTTTTGTGCAGAAAAAATCAAAACTAAAATCGGTTGATAACTTTGATCATCGTTAATCATGACTTAATTATTACTTGATATTGTTACTGATCCAGTTAGAAATTTTCTGATTAAACTCGGATTATTCAGTAGCACAATCAAAATTAGAGTTGGATTAATAATTTCGATTGTGGTAAAAAATATTCTGATTCAAATGAGAAAATTTCTAGCTAGATAAGTAACATTATCAGTTAATAGTTAAGTCATGATCAACGATAACCAAAATTATCAATTGATTTTTAATTTACATGTTTTTGTAGAAAATCCGATAAAAATCAGTGAATATTTTTCACTAGAACGTATACACCGTTGTTCCATGAATTGTATATAGGGAATAAGTGTATGCATACACTCATATTTGCTGCTTTATGTGACTGTTATGAATGACGTCTATATCTGGTTGTTGCTTCATAGTGGTCTGTGGATACATTAAGAAATATGTAATAGATAGAAGTGTGCAAGTGATATTGTTGATTGTTTGTATTGCATACTACGTTTATACAAAAAGAAGAGAAACATAAATAGACGCATATATAGATACGTGACTGATAGTGTTCACCTTCTTGATTCCATCATGATTTCATATAAAAGTAGGAGTAGAATAGCACATAGATATACACAGATAGACACGCATCAATATATATATAAATATACTTATACGTGTAACTCCTTATTCAAACTCGTTAGATCTAGACTGTTGATATTTATTGGATGAATGCCAGCAGCATGAAGCTTTCCTTCAATGGACTTTCTAGTACAGCGGCTAGTTCTTCGTCAGCGCCGCTCCCCCCTGGAGCCCAAATCACGACTGGCCGCTGCTATGTTTCATTCTTTTTCTTCGCAACACCATTCTTCTTTATTTACACTTTATCTAAATCCGAAATCGGTTTACTTCGAAAAATCACTAAATATCAATTGATGTAATAGGTTGAAGACAATGCAAAAACATATAGAATGATGCGAAAACGCAAGCGCTAACAAAATCTATAATTAGTTTTGTGTGAAAATTTAGTTATGTCAAATGACAATTAAAAGAAACATTAAGATTAGCTAAAAAAATGAAGATTTTTTGATCCTTTTAAGCTGTAATTGTGTTCAATGTATTCAATTTTTCTTTTGAATAGGTATGATCAAGACAATTGAGAAATATATAGAATGATAGAGAATTTCAAAATCTATCACAATATATGATTAGTTTTTTCAAAAGACGTTGCTGTAGTGATAAAAGAGCTTAAAAACTAATTTTCATGACACTGACAAAATTTTGTTGATGGGAAATCTGGACATGAGGGTGTCTTCATTGCATTGCATTTATTTTCATAATGCACGAATGTAAACCAAAACATAAATATATAGACTGATAGAAAACTCCACGTGCATTCGGAATATGTAATTAGTTTTTAAAAAATGTGTTCTTACAGTGACAATATACTAAAAATACAGACTAAAGCTATTTTCTTTTTCAGGCGTATATATCGGATGATAAAATTGTTAAATTTAATGTATGGAATCATCTTCAATAATCTCTGCATCGTTGGTACGCACTCAGTAGTCAAAGTTCCTCACTGGAAATTAGCTCAGTGCTAAAGCAGTCTCCGTTTCAAGACTGCATCGATATTTTCAAATATCGAAATGTTTATTTTTCAGAAACATTTTAGAATGTAATCGCAATCATCTCATTCATATATATTTTTAGATATAAATTTTAACAGTTTTATCTAAAATTTGGAACGTTAGATAAACACAAATAGTGTAGGATTTATCAATGGGGAACCCTAGCGACGCGGAAGTTGATGCAATGACTCGCCTGTAAGTCTGGTAAAACTTCTTTTGCTTAAATTACATCTAACAAACCAATTGAAGACTGCTCAGAAACATAGGCTTTCCAATGTGAGCTCTCTGTTGAACTGCGATTGTACACATTTAGTTGCGCATGGTATGCTGTGCTTCTTTCAGACTTTGATTAGATGTTAGTACTTTCAAAGACGAATTATGTGTGTTACGCAAGTCACCTATCCATCTATTATGAGGACTTGCAAAGTTGGTGATCATGTTTTTAGTTCAAGATTTCATGCATGTTGAGGCCACATGATTTAAATATTTCACGGAAAATTTTAAGTTCAATAAATGTCTTTTCGAAATATTACTTTTTCTAATATATATGTTGTTTCGGGTTTTCTTTTAAAGAGTACTAGTTCTTAAGTAATCCTATTCGAAGATCTAAAGATCTATTCTGTCAACAAGTTTTGGAGAATTCTCCAATTACAGGGGTTTCCAAAATTATAGGACCCCCCTACAAGTTTGAGAATAATAAAGTTTTCACCAACTAAAGAAGCTTTGATAAGGGATCTAGTGTCATATATATAGACACCACTAAAGCATCTATCATGTGCTATATTGATCTGTATTTGGTTAAATATTTATAATATTTAGATTCAAGAAATTTTGAATTTCACTGCTTGCATAATTATAGGACCCCCTCTCAGGAGTATAAAAGTATTGCCTTAATGTTCATTAGTTTAAGTCAAAAAAAATCTTGTCAGTATCTATTCGAAAGAGGAGATAATTAGTTATCTACTGAAAAAAATATAGACTTATATAAGCTATACTTTAACTTTTTTATGGTCGAAGAAACTAAAGGGTGGAAAACCTATACTCCACAATAACCCTATTTTAGCTAAAAAAAAAGGTTTCCACTTGTTTAGTGTAATAAAACTAGATTAAAACTATACCATTAGATAGAGCATTAAAAGTTGTATAGTCCACATATTTATTGGCAACAAACTTTGAAGACATTAATAATTGTGGAAAGGTAAAATAAAGATAGTCAAGATAAGGTATTTTGTAAGGAACTTACGAAAAACAAATTTATTTTCATATAAAAACCAGACGTAATTTTTTTTCAAGGGTGCCATAAGAAAGAGCGTCAAATTCTACACCAACTAGATTACTTCTTTTTATGAAAGCTTATGTCTAAATACCCGGGAACTTAGTCTCAAAAAGGAGACAAATCAGTCTCATTATGCCCAAAAATAACATATGCAAGTGAAATCACGAAAGAACATGTTTCAACAATTTTTGAAGTAAAATGTCTGAGAAAAAAAATATTATCTTGTTAAAACTTTGCGCTGTTGCTATTACTGTCTCTCAAATGAACCCTCTCAGACATTTTACTTCAAAAATCGTTGAAACATGTTCTTTCGTGATTTCACTTGCATATGTTATTTTTGGGCATAATGAGACTGATTTGTCTCCTTTTTGAGACTAAGTTCCCGGGTATTTAGACATAAGCTTTCATAAAAAGAAGTAATCTAGTTGGTGTAGAATTTGACGCTNATTAGAAATTTCAAAAGTTATTTGAATTTCACACATTATCTTTTCATGTGATTATATTGTTACAGTTTTCTCAAAAGAACCTGCTTGTTAATTGATATGTACAACAGATAGATTTCTGATCGATCAGCTTGTGTAATTGAGTCGACAAATCCAATCTGATTGAAAAACAGCAATGTTCTGAAATTAAGAAATAATAATTGCTAAGTAGTTGAGAATTACTCAACAGAGTTATGAAAATTTCTCGTGAAAACGAGAATCGACTATTAGTTCCCGGACAGTTTTGTCATTCATAAAAGTGGCAGATGCCTTGGCAACGTTGCCCTTCCCTCTGCGTGTCATACACCGTGTATCAATAATGCCTCGTTATAAGAGATGAGCTATTTTCTTGTTACATTTCTCAAAGATGAAGCAAGAAAAACATTGGTGAAGAAATGTGTTTCAAAATAGAACGAATACAACAATTCGCCCTGTGATTGGCAACAGCAATCCCACGATGTTTCACATTTTAAGCCTACCGGAATTGCGCTAACCGCTGTTTTTTTATAATAGTTTTCATATCTACATATTCATGTTCACAAATTTCTCGATGCATATCAATGTAAGAGAAAAAATACCATGAATATTATGTTTTTCTATTTTAGCAAACATAAAGCTATGGGGAAGCTAAGAAGTAATTCCTATTTCTCAGTCTTTGGATACTCTTCATCGGATCGGATCGGTTCGAAAATGTTGGACACTTTACAACTATGACACATTATATTACTCTATTTCCATCATTGATTCCACTATAGTCTGGTTGTATGAGCTGCTAAGTTATGTCGTATTGTATAAAATTCGCATTTGTTTCTTTCAGTGAATAATCGATGAAGATGATATTACTTGACTCGTTTTCTAGTATAAAATTAATCTCTTTTTACTAAAACATACCAATAGTTGTTACTGTACGATGTCTATATCTCGTTCTAACCTATTGTTAGTCTTCTAATCAAATAAAAATAAGCGTAGGTTTGCTGAGATGCCAAGTCATCAACATAGATTCGGTTTGATAATGGTGAAAACTCGAATAAAACGAAAAAGATGCATTTAGGATTTACAAAAAAGTTTAAGCAAAGAGAATTTCTCTTTTTTCCAGATCTACTTTGTCGAAAAAAGACAGCATACACAAATGGAAAATCTCTATCCAATCCTTTTCACTTTGATTCAGCGCCCAAATATAAAACTAAAGAAATCATCTTGAATTCGAAAACCATCAAAATAATATATAAGATTGTTTCTCGAAAATCTCTTGTATACTTATTTCTACTCTTTGAAGTTTCATTTGGATCACTTGTATCTTATTTTATTGTTACTGCTGGTGTTATCTATGATATTATCGTTGAATCACCTAGTGTTGGTCAATAGGAATGAGAGAGAAAATAGACGTATTTTAATGATTCTTTTATTCAATGATCGTTGTTCTCATTGCCTATTGTGCAACTAAAATTTTTATTCAATAAGAATTCGTTTTCTATAAATTAAACAGAAGAGAAGAATACATATATTTTTTTTGTTTCTTGTATTTTAGTATAAAATACCAAGTTATTTGAGTTAAAATCATAAATTTAACGAATAATTATTATTATCATTTATCGTTTAGAGATTTTTTTTTATGATTTTCTTTCTTTATTTATTGATTCTGAGAGTTGTTTTAATTGATCTGTTTTTTGTTTTGCTTGTCATTTATTGTTGATGTTTTTTTTGTTCTATTCATTGTTATTCTTACAAAGTTATTGATTAACTTTCAATACAAAAAAAATGTTTAACATATAATTGATTCAATTGTCTTATATTATGAAATGACACGAATCTATAGATGAAACATCGAAAAAATAGCTGAAATTAATGAAAAATAAGCTACTGAAATGATTATAAATAAAATGCTATCAGACTGATGCAATTTGACATTAGGAATTTATCAAATTTCTACTCATATAATCGTCTTGGGTAAAATGAAATCTGTGATTTCAAAATTTATATTTTATATAAGATATGAAATTTTGTTCAAGAAGTAAAGTTTTAAACATAGTAGCATTTCAAAAAATGAAATCAATATATGCTAGTTTTTTATTTCCGCAGAAATTTTTAGTTAGTATTTCACTAGTTACTAATAGAATAGATTCAGGTTGAAAAAATATCTTGACTTTTAGTAAGACTATTAATTATGTACTGAACTCGAAATGCTGCTCATTGTTCGCAACGATCAGTTTGGGTTCAGGAACTATCCCACCACTTCAGATAGTGTCGAATATTTAGGTCATATGCCCAAGTGCTTTTTCAAGGTACATGGACAACTATTGAAGCACTATAAAATTCGGTTAAGCTCGGGCTCGAGAGATTCTGAGCATGGTTGACTTTGTTTTAAGATGTAGTAGCCTTTTCAGTTTTCGGAACATTTATTCCAATGTGTAAAAATCCACCAGAGTCAATCCTAAAATCTTTTCCTTTTGTTTACTTCTACTTCCTTTTATTAATTAACTGAAAATGATTGCATTCAACACCGAAGTCGAACTTTCAAATTCGTTGCATGCATAAATGATTTGAAAAAGATATAGTATCGTAAATTCACCTTAGAAGTCTTCTTGAGATTAAAAGTATTAATCACAATAAATCATATCGATTAACTAGTACTTATAATTTACAATTGTTCATAAATAAATAAAAACTGAAGAAATCAATGTACTTAGGACATACCAAAAGTTCGTGCAGTGATACTGTAATACCTTATGATAAGCTTTAAGTAACTTTCTTTCTCTGTAGTCTGACAGAGAAAAAAAGCTCTATCTTTCTATGCTATTTGATCGTACTTCAACTAATATAATAATATTAAATTATCTATAAAACCTATTTCGGCTGGTTGTACTAGATCACAACGTGTGAGAACAGACTAGTTTTCAATCCCTTAATACATTGTATGAACAACCAAAATGTACCATAAGATGCAGCGTGAAAAGCTCTACAATTTACGTACGGCCACTTATTTTATAGCTGCACTTTTTGTTTTCAAAATCGATAAAGTTTTCAGGGATCAAATTTTGGGCATTGAGAAAATTGGTTGCATAGAATTTTCCTTTTTCTGAAAACAATTACAACAAGCTTTACTGTGTAGATTGTAGAGCTTTTCACGCTGCATCTTATAGTATATTTTGGTTATTAATACAAATAATAAGAAATTGAAAACTGTAACGCAAAACTTACAACGAGCACAAATATTAATGAAAAAAGTCTTATCGAAAATTTATTATCATCATATTACTTGAAGTACGATCCAATAGCATAGAAAGATAGAGCTTTTTTTCCTCTATCAGACTATATAGAAAGAAAGTCACTTTAAGCTTATTATAAGGTATTAAAGTATCACTGCACGAACTTTTGGTATGCCCTAAGTATTTGTATAGCTATGAGACAAGAGATGATATTATAAAGAAGAACCTTTAAGAATAGTAAAATAGAATCTGATATTAAGAAGTTAGAAAACTAATCAAAAGTGGATCCCTCAAGAAAAAAGAACCATAGATTTTTCAAAAGCTGTTTTCGAAAATCCAGTAAATTGTAGCACCTAGAGCTTATTTGCTAAAAGCACGTGTTTGAATATTAGAAGAGTTTTTGAAAAATCCTTGGTTTTTTAGGTAAATAGTAGCAAAAATCTATGCCAAAATAGAAGGCCATGACCTTTTATTCGGGGGAGAGGGAAGAGATTTTATTTTCCAAGCAACTCTTTCATAAAACTTTTATTCTTTGTTATTTCAACTGAAACTTCTATCATCTGTCATATGATTTCCATATTAAATTTATACTTTTATCCCAAAAGTATGCATTATTTTGAATTATGATAGAGACAATAAGAAAAAAACAAGGAAAAAATGTTAATGCTCAATCATCTTTGTTTTTATTTGTTGTTTTTCTAAAATTGAACATAAACAAACAAGAAGAAAACATATGGTAAAATTCTTCTTTTGGTTTTCTTGTATCGTTTTGGTTATTGTTTATATAATGCCAATTCGATTAGCAACATCAAGAGCATCATGATCAGCTTTAAGTCTAACATAAGCTTTCTTTTCCCCATCAGGTCGAATTAATGTATTGACTTTTTCACTATCAACATCATACATTTTTTTGACGGCTTGTTTAATTAATGGTTTATTGGCACGAATATTGACAATAAATACTAATGTATTATTATCTTCAATTTTTTTCATAGCCGATTCTGTTGTCAATGGATATTTAATAATGGCAAAATGATCAAGACGATTTCGTTTTGGTACAGATCGTCGTGGATATTTTGGTTGACGTTTTAAACGAAGTGTAAATGGACGACGAAATAATGGTTTTGTAATTATTTTACGCTTACGTGTTAATCGATTTCCACTAGAAAGTTTATTTAAATTTTGTTTGTTTATTTTCTTTTTTATTTACGAAAATTTATTTTATTTACCGAACAACTCGTTGTTTAGCTTTGAGTGCCGTTGATTTAACCTTTTCTTTACGTTCTTTAGAAACTACTTTTGTAGTAGTTGTTGCACTACCTGTTGGTTTTGCAGGTTTTTTGGCACTAGCTGTTGCTGTTGTTGTAGTAGCTGGAGTATCCTTCTTTTTTGACGAAGCCGAAGCCTCTTTTGTTTCTTTTTTTGGTCCCATAATAAAAGATGGAAATCTATAATAAATAATCAAAAAATTAAAATTTAATAAAATATATGTAATGCTATTCTGTACATAAAATCGAAGAAACAAATAGAAAAAAAAATCATGTCTGTTGTTTATCGATTTCTTTCAGTTGGATTTTGATTGGTTTAAATTTCAGTCAAATTCCATATTGAAATCCTCATTATTTTTTTCTAGAAAAGTTAAAATAATCATGTTTTCAAATTGATATACTATTTGAAATTATTCTTATATATGTAAATATAAAATCATTTATAGATGTCTCTAGTAGTCGAATTTTAATAGAACAAATTTTGAATAAATCTTTGAACTACACTTTAAGATTATTTTTTAAGTATAATTTTATTGATATTATTAATTCAAATCTACTAGTGTCGTAACCAAGACTTGATAAGTAGTAGGGCTTAATATGACCAGACTCTCGGGTGGATGAAAGAATCTCAGATGGTTTCATTCTGTCTTGTTGAAAAACTTGTGGCGAAATTTAGCTGGCATGACTTCGATTGGTAGAGGAAGAATCCAATGTGCCTGCTAAATTTTTATCTTCCTAATTATGCCACTAAACTCTACAATAAAGATAGTTTCATTATCGACAATACGCAAACAAAGAAAATATAAATGTTTGATGACAAAATATGTTTACAAAAATTATTAGCGTAGATCAGTTTTCTATAAAATGAATCTGATAAAAAATCGTTTCTACTTTTGACAAGTATATTAGAATTACCAAGATTCTCCATGAACAATTTTACTTAATATTTATACCTAATATCTCTTAATAATAACAGTGAATGATAAATTTTAAATATCTATTTTTGATAAGAAACAAAACTTATTTGACTTTAGGGATATATCCATTGAAATATTACGAAGAAAAATTCAGATTAAAGAAATAAGACGCAATCTGTATGCGAGAAACTATTAAATTGCAAGAAAATCGCATTTCTACCAGATGCAAAAAACACGTGAAGAATGTGCACAAGAAAAAAACTTGTGATATGATAAACATAACTTATACACGGTATCTTTGAAGAGTAATTGCTTGTTAAACGATCAACAATATGCGTTATGTTATATTGTCTATTAAACACTAAACTAAACATGAAATTCAGCAATTAAAAAAAAAAACAAGGTTATTCTTTTGCATTACTTTTCTTTTTAATGCTAAAAGAATTTTTTCGTTCTTTCGTTTCTATTCAAATCTAGTTAAATAAATAAAAACTAAAAGTTTTGTTCGAATTTTAAAGGACAAACGAATGAAAACAATAAAAATGAAAATTCATGTGTTAATCGTTGGTGGCATCATTTCGTTACTAGTTTTTTTCTATCTTTTATTTTTTTCCAATAAATCAAATGAAAATCGAATAACAAAAATTGAAAATCAAATGGAAAATATTGAAAAACAATTAAGCAGAATTGAAGAAGATAGAATTTTAACGGAATGGGAACGAATGATTCGTAAATATTTAAAATTACCACTTGATGATAATTACGGTTCACATGCAATCGTTCTTCTTGCTGCATTATATGTCTCCCAATCCGGTCCAATACTTGAATTAGGTATGGGAGCAACAAGTACTCCATTATTACATCGTTTAGCATTGAAACAAAAACGTTTTCTTTTATCAGCAGATTCTGATCTGCGATGGATTAATTATTTTTCTTCTTTAACTGGAAATAATACTCTCCATCAATTACAATATGTTGAAATTAAAACTGAAATGGGTATTGAGTGGGCTTCATCGAATCTTGCATATTATAAAAATTGGACTGTTGTATTTATTGATCATCGACCAGGACCACGACGTCAATTTGATTTAATGGGATATTCACATCAAAGTGATATTGTTGTTTTACATGATACAGAACAGAGTTCTTTGTATAAATATAGTCAAGGCTTATTATTATATCGTTATCAATATCGTTTTACTAAATTAAAACCTTATACAGATGCATTAAGTTCAAAAAATGAAACATTAATTAAAATGATTCGTCATTTAATTGAATCAACACCAGATTATTATTTTTCAAATATAACTTTAAATGAAAAATTTTAATTGTTTTTTAGAAAATTTTTGATATTTTTTTAGAGAATTGTTTTCTTGTATTCGAATATAAATATCCATTTGAACATGAGCAAATCGTTTCCAAAATAAAGATAATTCATCAAAAAATGAATCAAATTCAAATCGACAATTATGAAGATAATGAATTTGTGAAATAATTTTATTATTTATTTGATTAAAATCAATTTTTAACATTGTTAAAAGAAGATTTTCATCTTCTAATTCTAATCGATGACATTGATTTATTAATAATAATATACGTTCAGCTTTATATAATTTTTTTTGACATTGTTTTTGAATATTATCAATAAGAACAGAAAGATGACGTAAGATTATTTCATTTTTATTTTGTTGAAAAATATTTGAAAAATATTCTTTTGAGTTTAATTTATCTAAATATTTTTTAAAGAAAAATTTTTTTTTCTTAACCAAGTGTTTCTTTTTGTTTTACTTTGATGATAAGGTGAACATTGTTTAAGTTGATTAAGTTTATCATTAACATGATTTCTATTGTTATCAATTTGTTCAATACGAGTTTTTGTTTCTTTTATTTTTCTTTTTAAAATATCAATTGATGTTAATTCTTGATTGATACGTTCTTTTGCTTTACATGTTTTTTCATATAAGTAGTGACAATGTTTTGAAATTATGCTCGTTTGTTGTTCATTTGAACGGATTATCTTTATATGAAAGATCATATCTCAGATTAAAATTTATATTAAATAATTTTAATAAGTTATCTTTAAAGGTAAAACAATTGAAAAAGAAAAAACTTGTCCAATCAAGAGATATTCTTCTTGATCGGTGGATTATATAAATAAATAAATAATTGATTCAGATTTAAAAAGAAAACTATATAGTGACTTCTAAAATGATGCGACTATGTTTATTTTCAATCGTTTTATCCACCGTGGTAAACGCTACGAGTTTACTTTTACCAAAGACAGAGTCTCTAGAAAACTTAAAAGCAAGTTTTTTTAACTTCTAAGATTCTGTTCAAGTTACTCAGAGTGAAATGTCTTTCAGTTCTCTACAGTATTTTGTTTTTGATGAAAGGTATATCAACTTTACAAAAGGCACAAAAGTCATTTGCTTCTTGTTGTTTCATATGAAAACATCATTTTTGTCCCTTTCGTAAGACTGATGTATCTCGATCAAAAAATGTCGTAGAGAGCTGAAAGATTTGGTAAAGGATTTCGCATACTATCAGTCTGATTAATTCAAACAGCATCGTAGGAGCTGAAACACTAACTTTTCGGTCTTATAGAGACTCTATTCTGTGAAAATTAGACATTATTTTCATCTTCGAAAACAATTGCTGGAAATCAAATTCGTTGCACAAACTACTATTTGGATTCTTTTTAGCATTCACATGGCAGTAAGTATATGATTTGGAAACTACTATGCGAATAGAACATTTAAAATAATAATCCAATAGTTAATTAAAAAACTTTCATAAAAAATTAAGTCTATAAGATTTATTTTCGTTTCAAGTCATTGGTTATTTCGACTTACTTGCTTATGAGAATAATATTAAAGTCTTGTATAAAATTGACTAAGGACGGTTTTTTTTTTGTTAATATGAAAATAATGTTAATGATAGAGGAAATTGACAGAAAGTTTTTCATTTAGAAGAAAATTTCCAGAAAGAAAAAGTAATTTTTGACTTGTAAATATTTTTCAGCATTAACTCTTGTTTAGATATTTACATGCTCCAGTGTGGAAAGAACTAATGCTCTGTACTTTGATTTGTACAATGCATGAGAATCATAATAAATGCATAGAATTCAAAATACCTGTGCACTGAATCAGTGATCAGCAAGGTATCTTTTCGAGTATCCTATCATCAGTATGTCACAGGATCTTGACTGAGTACTCTGTTGAGAATTATCTCAATACATAGGTACTTACCTGGCGCTTGTCTAATTTCTATAGCATTCTATGAAAAATATTTCAACAAGCTGGTAAATTGAACATTTAGAAACATTTTGTAGTTGAGTGTTAAAGAGTCGTAAAGTTCCTGAAGATTCCTGTGACATATTGGTAGCAGGATAGTGTAAGCTTAGTAAATTGACTAGATAAAAAATTTGCTTGTAAATATAAATTAATTATTGAGGTAATCTTGAATAAATAAAAGTATTTTATTAAAACTAACTTTATTTATAGTTGATCTTAAAAAATCAGTTTGTGTTTTAAAATTAACATGTAACATAGTGATATCTTTAACAAATTTTTCTTCTAATTGTTGTTTATCAAATTGAAATTGTATAAATTGTTTAATAATATCTTCTTGTTCAATAACATTTAAAATATTTATTTGATTATCAAGTTCATTAAAATGTTGATCAATAAATAAATGTTTTAAAGAGTTTTGTTCTTGTTCAAATTCATATTTTAATATATTTAAATGATCTTCATAAATTTGACGTTCACTATTTTCTATTTGCTTATATAAATATAATAGATGATCTATTATTTCACTTGAACGAAGAAAAACTTCTCGTATAAATTTATTATTTTCATCAAATTGATTATTTAAACAAGAATATTTATAATCAATTAAATTTATCTAAAAAGAAAATATTTAAAAACAAAAAACTTTGATTTTTTATTAAATTACTCTATGCAAAAAATAATTTTTAATTTCTTGTTGATAAATTTCATTGAATTGATTAATTACTTGTGGTTGTCGAATATGAATCCATTTGTTATTTAAAAGACGATCAATATCATATGTTATCGGTTTTATTTTCGAATTATATACTTCTAAATGAGACATATAATTCAATTGATTGGGCCATTGTCGATGAGTTCGAAGTTGAATGTAATGAATTGATTTACGAGATATTTTCTTTTCTTGTTTCTTTTGCTTTTTATTTGACATATTATCTAATCTAAAAATGATCATTAATGAGAACAATATCATTATGGCGCTTTGTTCATACAGATATATGTCATACAAAGTAATCGTTTTGTTTGAAATTGAAGAAACTTTTAATAGAAAAAATCAACAGTACATTTGTATTCATTTTCAATAGCATCATTTAATTTAATAGAAAATTTTTTTTCGCTTTCCCTAACATGTGAAAAACTTAATGATTTAATTTTTAATATGAAAGAACATCACTAGATACAATCATTAATCTGTCCCTCTCTCCCTCCTTAGATTTCACTCTCGATAGAATAGAAACAGAACAAGAAATGCTGCATATTTCTGTCTACTTTTATTGTTTTTTTTTTTTACTGAATTTAAAAGAAAATTTTTGTGAACTTAGGGAATCTATCACTTTTGAATGTTTCGAATGATGACTATAGTACCCGGAATTTTTTCTATTATAAATCCAATATGAAAACTAATAGCGTAGATCGATGTAGTTTTTCAAGCGCTATAAAAATGCATAGTGATCATATTTACCATTAAGTTCTCTTTTTGATTACGCAGAACCATATAGATGCAATATTTTCTCAGATTTGTTAAATGAGATTTTTAGGAAAACTTTACTTTGAAATTTTTTCCAATACTATAACACGTGAAACAGCTTTATTGTGTATAAATAGATTGCCAAGAAGTTCTTTTACTAGTCTAATATCTTTACATCCTTTTGTTTGTTTAATCTCTACTTATCTTAAACACTATCTTACTACGAAAAAGTCAAAACAATCAATATTTAGATTAGTTAGTGTTAAAAACAAAGACCAATGATTAAGTTCAAAAGTTTCTTGTTTTCATAGCTAGTATTTTAAATGAGAAGCAAGTCTTACAATAAATAACAAAGCACATACGAATGTGTATAGTGAACTCAGAATTGCAGAGTTTCAACGTAGCAAATAAGCTATTGGGATATTTTAGTGTTACACGTATTGATAGCTAGCGGAAAAATATTGACATTGGATTATGATGATATTGATGACATAAAGTCATATTGGAATACTCGCAACTGTATAATCCCATATAATCTAAGAGAGAAGTTAACTCTTAAAAACCGAATGTCCCTTCTAAGGGACATTGTGATAATTACGATACAAGACATAATAAAACTATTTATGCAATAAACATTATTTTTCTAGACTTCTTCTATGATCTGACTGATCATAGAAGGAAAAAGAAATTACTCATAATTGACGGTCAGAAGATATAGCAGATTTTTTTTAAATTTGCAAATCGAAAATTTTGTCTGCTCATGAATACAACGCAAATTTTTTGTTTTTTTTTTCTTGAACGAAATTTCTATGCACAAGATCAAAGTATCTGATGAAAACATTCCATAAATTTCTAATTAATCTACTGATGAATTATGATATCGTAAAGAAAATGTCCCTTGAAAGGAACATTTGATCTTGATGGTCTGAAATATCCTAACAATATAAGTATAAACTCGACTAAGCATTATATCGAAACGGAAAGTACGTAAACGTTGAACAGATAGAAAATATTGCATCGATCGGTTCTTTGTATGATAAAAAATAAATAAAATTATTCTTTTTACATAAATTGAGAAAAATAGAGAACTGAGACTGTTAAGACTGAATATCTCTTCCTAAAAGAAACACTTTGTATTTTTATAAGCAAAGAAATAGAAGATTTTTAAACTACAATATGAGCATGCTGAGAATTCAGACTCACTATTTTTGTGATCAATTTTTTCTCACAGTCAAAAGATCACCACTCGGCTTTTAACAGTCAATAGTAAATACGATGACGATGTCATAAAGTTGAGTATGAAAAACTATGACAAGCTACATTATTTCTATTTCATATTAGGTTTATAATAGAAAATATTTCGGATATTATAATTATTATTCAGAACGTCCAAAAGTGATTGATTCCCTACGACTAATTAGTCCAAGAAAATTTGTTGTTTTTGAATTCAACAAAAAAACCAATAACAATAGACAGATATGTGTAAAATTTCATGCTCTATGTTTCTATTCTATTGAGTGGGAGATCTAAGAAGATGACAGATTTACGTTTTTATCCAACGATGTTCTTTATCATGTTAATAGTATCGATCATACGATTGATTTTTAGAAAAGAACAAATAAAAAGTGTTACAAAGAAGTTTATCTAAATACAAAAATATTAGATAAATTCAGAAATACGCTACAGACGAAGTATTATTGTTTTCTCTTATATTGCATTGTTTATTTACTTCTTCATTTAACTCATCAATAACACTTTTTGTTGTTTCAACTTGTTCATCATCATCATCAAAATGTTTTTTTAATATATTTAATTTTAATTGGGCCATTTCTAATGCTTTATCATATCGTAATTGATCATAATAAAGTATACATAAATTATTATAAGTATCAGCAAGACCTAAATTATCCGATGATAATGTTATTTGTTCGATTTTAAGTGCTTTAGTATAACAGTCTAATGCTTTATCATAATATCCTTCTTGTCGATAAGCAATTCCCATATTATTTAAGGTATCACTTATTGATGGATGTTCTGGTGGTAAAGTTTTTTCTTTTATTTTTAATGCACTTTTATAACACTGTAATGCTTTCTCATTATCATCGAGATCTTGATAGATAGTTCCAAGATGATTTAATGAATCAGCAACTGATGGATGACATGGTGGTAATGTAAGCTTTTTCATTTCATATGCTTGTTGAAATAATTCTAATGCTTTTTGAAAATCTCCTTGTCTTTTATGAATTGTTCCGATAGCAGTTAATGTTGTTGCAATTGATGCATGATTAGGATTATCAATAAGTACGGCACGTTTCATTTCTAAAGCTTGTTCATAATATTCCAATGCTTTTGATGTTTGTCTTCGTTCTGAGTAAATATTTCCAATATTATGTAATGTTCGTGCTATAGCAAATGATTTTTCTTCTGGTTGAATTTCAGTTTTTTGTAAAACTAATGCATGTTCATAATAATCAAGAGCCTGTTTATGTTCACCACGAAGATAAGAAACACGACCAAGATGAAAATAGATTTGTGGAATATCACTATGATTTTTTGGTAAATCTTTTAAAAGATTTTTTAAATATTTTTCAGATTTTTCATATTTACCCATATCACACATCTAAATCAATAAATGTATTATTATTATTATTTAAGAAGACAGAATAACTTACTAATCGACTAAATAATAAAGTTGACTTGGATTCTTCATTTTCTTTTCTTATACTGTCAATGTATTCATTTACTTCATCTGATGATTTATCAACACCTACAAAAGACAAAATAGCAATGTTTGTTTTTTAAACAATAATACAGTAAAAAATTCTCTATGATGAACAATATTAAGACTTTTTCAGAAAGTTTACTTGTCACGAATAATTCCTATTTTACTATGAAATATCTAAAGTTCTAGAATATTAACTTGAAGCATTCCAGATTCCAATGTTCTTCGTCATATTTTTTAATCATAAATTTAAGAACTATTATTGTCTATCAACAGATTCTTGCTGACGCAGAAACAGCAGAAATTTTATTTGTGAAACTTTTGAACTATGCTTCGTTGATGAAAAATTCAACAGGAGACTGATGAAATTGTCTTGTTTTCTATGACTTTATTTTAACAGAAAAGCCCGAGATTGCTTGAGCTTAAAATATATTTTAATTAGTAATTGAATGTTTTTTTTCAATGAACTTATTTATGTCTATTGTGCGATGTTCTAACAATAAATGCATCGACAAAAAAGAACTTCAAAAAAGAAAACAAAAAATTCTTTTGCTCTTTTAATATAATCGAGAGTATTTTTCGTATTTTACAGCAATTGAATATGACTTTTAAGAGTTTTTCAAAGTCTTCAAGTTCAATATTTCTCTCTCGATTCGGGCATCATATTATCTATCATTATTGTCTGCTCAAATTCATAAAAATCAAGTAATGATACGAACTAAATTAATATCTTCTTTAAAAGCAATAGAATAAAATTACACCATAAAATCATAGTTTTGATCAATCTTTTAAGATTTGTGTGAAATCAGCTAAATTCTAGGCTCCGATTNATCATAAATTTAAGAACTATTATTGTCTATCAACAGATTCTTGCTGACGCAGAAACAGCAGAAATTTTATTTGTGTAACTTTTGAAATACGCTTCGTTCATGAAAAAGGAGACTGATGAAATTGTCTTGTTTTCTATGACTTTATTTTAACAGAAAAACCCAAGATTGCTTGAACTTAAAATATATTTTAATTAGTAATTGAATGTTTTTTTCAATGAACTTATTTATGTCTATTGTGCGATGTTCTAACAATAAATGTATCGACAAAAAAGAAAACAAAAATTCTTTTGCTCTTTTAATATAATCGAGAGTATTTTTCGTATTTTACAGCAATTGAATATGATTTTTAAGAGTTTTTCAAAGTCTTCAAGTTCAATATTTCTCTCTCGATTCGGGCATCATATTATCTATCATTATTGTCTGCTCAAATTCATAAAAATCAAGTAATGATATGAACTAAATTAATATCTTCTTTAAAAGCAATAGAATAAAATTACACCATAAAATCATAGTTTTGATCAATCTTTTAAGATTTGTGTGAAATCAGCTAAATTCTAGGCTCCGATTCGTCCTATAATTCCTATATTTTTGAAAAATCCTATATTTTGTCCTATATTTCGATTGATCTTCCTATATTTTCTCAAAAAACTGGAAAATTTTCACGAGATGTGACTTTGCCCTGAGGAGGAGTATAAGAATCTTAGCGACACTACCGCCCTCGGGTCATCACTTTTTACGAAATAACAAGGTAATATGAATAGCTGTTTTTTGCAAGTAAAACACGTACATTTGAGGTGTGGTTTGACGTACAATATCTAAATTTTGGTCAATTTTTTTACCTTTTTTAAGTAAAAATAACCGTATAATTCCGAAAAAGAAATCCTATAAAGGAATTCCTATAATTTCGAAAATTTGTAATCGAAGGCCAGACTAAATTAAACATTGAAATAAAGTAAATAATCATGATTAAATACTTAATTGAAAGATTAGAGCTTTCGACTAAGCCCAAATTTCTCTCATTAATCTTTATAGAAAGCTTTATTTCTATGAATATTTGATACACTTCATAATACTTAGCAATATGTATTTTTGTTTAAAATGTAGTGCTTAGCTGGATGACATAGTGCTTCGTAGTATTCATTTTCACTAAAAATTACTAATTAGCAGTTTGTATTTAGATCAAACTACAGTACTAGGGCTCCGTTAAGTAAGATAGCATCTAAAAATAGGCAGCATGTAATGAAGACACATTGATTAGTTAAAGATGAATTAGAAAAGCATCACTTGATAATTCTATTGAGTACTCCGTGTTTTTACATTGTCACTAATTGCATTGAAATAATAATAGGATGAATCCGCGGGGTTTCTACCACTTTTTGGAAGAAGGGTATTCTGTGCCAATGTTCTGAAAGAAAGGTTTCTTTTCGTTTTGAATAGTCTAGTTAGATGTATCATGGTCGAAAACGGTCTAAGGCAACAATTAAAACCTTTTTGGACATATCAAGTGTGAAAAATCACATTGTTTTTTAGAAACACTCCACACCGGTAAAGGGCAACTCATAATAGCTGATGATAAATTGTTTACCATATTTTTCATAGTTTTTGTTGACATAGAGAGCTAAAATTTTTATCACATGTATATCTAATGAAGATCTTATGTTTCTGAAATTTTCACTTCTCTAGCTAAAACTAATGGTGAAATACATCAAGTTTGCACTCGATTTTTCCAATAATTTAACGATAAAAATATGCAAAAGTCGAGTACGAAACTTCATGTATTTCATCTTTAGTTTTAGCTAGAGAACCAAAAATTTTAGAAATAAAAGATCTTGATTAGATATAGATGTGATAAAATTTCAGCTCTCTATGTCAGCAAAAAGTATGAAAAATATAATTAACAATTTATTATAGGACACTCTTTATATGTGTGGAGTGTTCCAAAAAAATGATTTGATTCTCAACACTTTATATGTTCAAAAAGGTTTTAATTATTGCGTCAGACCGTTTTCGATTATGATACATCTAACTAGACTATTCAAAGCGAGAAAAAAAAAATTTTCCACAAAAGTGGTAGACATCCCACGGATTCATCCAATAATCTCAAAAGACCACAACACTTCCAAGAGGATTAAAGCAGACTGCTCAACACTATATTTTATTGAAAATGCATGCTACTAAGACTAGAAATAGCATCAAATTTTGAGAGAGTTTCTAGTTTTTAGGGAAGCCCATAAAGAGAGATTTGAGGGTGTATATTATCATGAAAGATGTCTATCAATATAATATTAAACAATAGTCTATTCAATGATATACAATGGTTACGTAATATGATTCTGTTATTTTGAATATTAGCCATTTAATGAAACTTGAAAGTAAAGAAAATAAAACGAGATATAATACTACCTGATAATTGCACACTCCATAGCTTTCTTCCTTGATCGAATTCCACATGAACAATTTTAAAAACTGTTGCTAAATCAAAAAGAACTTCTTGTTCTTCTGGAAATTCACTAAGTTCAGCAATATCAGCAAAAATCATGTTATCACCACGAACATTTCCAGTTATTTCTAATACAACTCCACCAACCTCTTGTCTTTTAGATTCTTTAGTTGCAAATTGAACAGCTTGTTCAATATCTCGACTTGTTGAAAAAAATCCATTCATTGATATTAAACCACCAACATTATTACGCATTTGAAAAAGTTCATTATTTGTCATTTTTATTCCACGATATACACGAATTATCGTCCTTTTTTCAGTGTTACATGTTTCACGTAATTTTCTATGCTCACAAGCAATTTGATCACGTAAATGAGTTATATAAGTACGGAAGATATATAAAACTTCAATATCGTCAGTGCGCAATGCTTGATTAACCAGTCTGTAAACAAATGAATGTTTACTGTACCAAAAAATCGCATCTTCTGGTTTCTTTATAAATAAGAAGTTTCATTTAGAAAATATAAAGTTTAAATTCTTTTTAAAAATAAACTTACATAATTTCTTCTAAATTCTGCAATATATTTTAATTCAACAGGATTTCCTCGATAATAAGCTTGACAATGAGCAAGCATTTCTTGAATTCCCATATTATTTTTATCTGTTATTATTATATTTTTCAAAACATCAGCTAATACTTGAAACCAAAGAAATGCAGCTGATTCTCGTGTCAAATATCTTGTTGAACTTTGTTTACCATCAAGTAAAGCATATGTAGCTGCTTGTTTTGTAACTAAATCAACATTATTTGTGAGTGAATCAATTAAACTTGTTTGTTCAACAAATACACCAACTATTTTGGAATATTTCTTTTGTAAATATATATATTTCTCTTCACAAAAACAGAATATAAATATAGAATCAATTTGTTTGAATGAATGAATTTTATCAAGATGTTCAACTGCATATGAGCCTGATATAATTAAAAAAATTTTTTCTTTCGATACAGATTTTAGATAATCAATGCATGCTTGAGGTTTAGTAAAAAATAAAACATAATAATTTAATTGTCTTAATAAACCTTTTGTTAATTCAACATCTTCTTGATTTTCAATTTCATCCATATATTGATCAAACCATACTACAGTAAAATCTTCATTTGTATTTTCACTTGAACTACTATTAGTGGTTTTTGTTGAGTTTTTTTTAGATTCATTCGCATTTGTCGAAACACAAGACGCCATTGAATCTTACTTTGATATATCAACCAGCCACTAAATAGGTAAGTATATGTGCTAATAGTTGAGTGTGACACGTGAATATTATGAATAATTTTTTTTTATAAACAACATGCTTTGACTACACGGATGATTGACTTATAGAAAGAAGAAATAGTAAAAAAGCCCATATCATTTTCATGATAGACATGTGCTTGTTTCGTCTTATTAGTAATATGCCGTAGTAAAATGACATTGCAATTTTTACCCATCAAAATAATCAATATGAAAAATATTAATCAAAAGAAAAAATACATTTTTTATTAAAAACAGCTAGTTGGCTTAGCCCTCTTTTGAGGCTGAAATGAGGAACTTACAAGTGTTCTTTAGTCTCATTATACTAATAGAAAATGCGTAAAGTGAAAAATCTCTCACAAACTATTGTTGTTTTTCAAGATAATCAATTAATAGGGAAGTAATGCATCTTATTTATTTCTGCATATCGAACGAAATTTTTTTTCTATTTTGTGTTTGCTTTATTGCAATTCACTTGTTGTTTTTCTTTTTGTGTACTCAAAAAGTGAGTACACTCTAGAATCGGTCAGTGTGTCCGTCCGTCCGTCCGTTTACACGATAACTTTTGAAAGGAGAGTCCGATTGCGATGAAATTTTCTACACAGTTCAGTCTTAACAATATCTCGGTCGAGTTCAAAGATGAGGATGATTGGTCGAGCCGTTCCTGAGTTATTACAAAAATAGTCATTTTTCCCCTATGGCTTCCTATAGGAAAATCGATCTATTCTCACTNTATTGTTTGGGTATTTTTCTCCTCCCTTTGATTCGACTCTGGCGCCATCTATTTTCAAGTTTTTTAAATTATGTTATCTCTTAAACTATTGATCTGGGACCATTGGGAATACTTTTAATGAACTCTCCAGGGTCTAATTAGTCGAATTAAGTGAATAGATGAGGGGGGGGGGGGGGGTCGATAAGTGTTTTTGTCCCCAACAAAGTCAAGTGTTTATAGGAAAGATTTGACAGGATAATTTTGATGTCTACACATTCTAGGATGACTCATCTGTCTAATTCACTTTTTGAAGTGCACATAACTCTCGGATTTAAATCCGAGGTTTCCACATTTATTTCTTAATTTAACATTATTATTGTTCTAATTAATGATTCAACTGACAAATAAACTTGTTCGCCATATCCATCATATCGAAAGCAGACCTCAATACACTATTAAATATCTCACTTAGTTTATAAACGCTAATATTGCTTATTTCCAAAAATTACGTGTAACTTGATCAGTCCAGGCTTTTTTTATCTTGATCATATGACCACTGTGCCTATGTCGCCTCTTTTTTTTATCAACTTCGTCGCACATTACTCGTATTGCACGATCCACTGTTACTGATATCAACAAATTATAAGTGATTTGTTCTTATTTGTAATTGGTCACACTCTAACGCTAAAACTTAGCCACACAGGGTTTGTATAATAGGAAGTCTTCATGAGACTTCGGTTCATAATTCATTCTACTACAGCGGATAGAATGTCGTGTTTCTAACAGCAAGGATCTACAATGATAGCAAAGTATCGAAGATCCTTGTGACCTTTGATTGACATTCTATTTTATACTTTGCTGATAAAAACAAAGTATCAAGGGTACACTTTCTGAGAACTGTTGACACTGCTTTTCATTGCATGGAAGCTACACTTTTTTTCGTTTGTAGACATTTATTTTATGTTCTGACGTGTTCAGACTAATCATATCATTCGTTAACATGCTTCTATCTATTTGTTCATTATTGTTATTGTCTTCTTTTTTGATTACCGGCGTTTTGCGATCGTTATCCATCGTCTTATTTATAATTATTGATTTTAAAAAGTAGAATTGACAAAGGAATGGAATTATATGTTTAATATTTTCTCTAACTCGTCACATCTATTTTCTTTTCAGATCAGATGAACAGAAAACAAATCAAATTGACTGAATTTTGAAATAAAAAACGAAAATCATCAACCAGTGTTTTACTTTCGTATGAAAATCAATAATAAAGTTCTTCATCATCATGTACATTTAATGCTATCCCATCATGTATACTTGAAGAAACAGTAACAGAAATTGAAATTATTTCGAGCGAATCTTCATAAGATTCAAGTGTTTAAGACGTTCGGGTATTAGTTTTTTTCCTTCTGTATAGAATTATATAGATCCAGATTCATCGAGTCCTTCGCTCCTGAACCTATAATAGAAAGTCTTTGGCAAAAAACCATAATTCAATTTTTTTCGAAATCAGTATAAAGATTTTGTGTGGCTTAATATGGACGCCATTTGTAGTTGATGGGAGCCGTTAAAGTCATCATTGTGTGATTTATTATTTTCAATTGATAGCAATAGACACATGAAACGTTTCTCTCTTTTGTCTTATTCGAGTCATCTACATCTTGGAATTGTTGTGATACTTTGTTCGAAAAAACCGAGTGTCGCCTGATACTTTGCTTGTTCAAATGATACGTTGTTGAACTCTTTGTTTCAGATTTTTATTAGTGACGCTGATAGAATGTATTCTGAAGATAATTAAAAAGTTCCTTTTAAATACTTTTCATTAGTATTTTTTTCTCATTTTTAAAATTTTCGTAGATTATTAATTTTACTCATTTTAGATTTTAAAATTTTTCTATTGTTTTCTAATTTTTTTAATTTTGTATTTTAAAACTTTTTTGTAACTTACAATAAAAATATTAATAAAATGAAAACCTTACCTGTGCCGTATCTTTCTTAGTAACTGCTTCGTAGTTTGATCTTAAACGAAAACATGGATAGCGAATCAATGACATCTTAAATATAAACTTTGATTCGCGCAAAAATCAAAAACTGTACTATTTAGAACATTCGCAAACGTATTCCAGCAATTGGATTTCAATAAAAACTTTGGGATGTTCTAGAAAGTTGTGATGATCGCCAAATAATTGAATAAGATTAATAATTATTGGGGTAAAAAGTCATATTGATTGATTGCGAAAACTTTATTTTGACATTATCATGTTTATATTTTTATTAGTACACAAAAAGATATTATGTAATAATATGTCATTTGAAAGATTGACACATGTACTGCAGACTCATATAAAAAACATTCGATTAGGGGTTATTTTCTCTCTGCATATAAATTAATTTTATTGCCGTCAAGATATAGAAAAACACCCAATACAGTAAAACTTCTCTATTATGAACACTGTCGGGATTATATGAAAGTGTTTACTATACGAAGATGTTCTATTTAGAGAGTTGACACATTGTTTGCTGTGAAAAGAAGAAAAGGTTTGAGAATATCTTCTTATACATTAGTCTTAGATATAAGTCTGGTTATTTATTCTCTTATTTATCTAATGAATTAGAATTGAACGATTTTTCAATAACGACATGACCTGTCCATTCGTAACGTAATAACGATTTTGTACTTTCCATTTTTGATATCTCAACGGAACGAAGCCAAATAAAGCTAAAATTTTCAGAATATATTTAAGCCGAGTTTCCCTACACACCCTCAAAGTTTTATTAGAATCAAAACTTCCCTCACAATTTTATGATTGAAATATAGCCTCGTAATGGAAGAACCAAAAATATTCTTGAGTTTGAGTGTTATATAAAGAACTGAAAAATTCAGCGCAAATAAAACTGCGAACCAAAAACTTTCTGTATGGAAATTATAGCTTAGATGACACGTTCCGAAAAATAAAAAATAAAATTTGAAAATACAAAAGCCTCATGACGAAATAACGGTTTTTAAAATCTAGATAGTTTCATTGATGTTTATTTCTTCAGAAAGTTAATTGTAGTTCCATCGGAATGAACAAATTGTTAGCATCTCTGAAAAAAACAATTAAGAAAACGTTTCAAATAATCCTTCTGACAACGTTTACTTTATGAAAACATGAGTTTCGCATTTTTCTGACTTTGCCGAAATAGATGGACCGTTACGTGGACAGGTCGAACATAATATTTAATTTTGGTGGAACTCATATATATTTTCGAAGAAAATAGTGAGTGTAAGTTTTAAGTCCTATTTTTGTGGCTGCTGCCCCCCGCCTACTACCCACTTCCTATTACAGACACTTATCAATCGAGAATAACAGATATTAGATTTTTTAGAGTATTTTTTCAAAATTGATCGAGTTATAATTTTGACAGATAATCAACGTCATTATTTCTGAGTTGATTAATATATATAATGGTGAATAAGATCTGTTGAAAAATATCATGACGATGTAAAACAGACTTATTTTCCGATTAGTTCCATGATTAAAATAATAAGAATGTTAAATTAAGAAATATGAATTTCAAAAATGAAAAATAATGAACAAATAGCAACAATGCAAACAAAAAATAGGGCATCTATAGAAAAAATAAAAAATTTCTGTTCGCAATGAACACATTAGAAAGGCTCTTACTCTAATGTTCGATTATTCTACAAAACAACTATAGTCTACAAGAAGTTTTTTCACTTTACGTATTTTGTATTAGTTGAATGAGACTAGAGAACATATATGAGTTCCACATTTCAACCCTAAAGGGGATGCGCCAACAAGCTTTTTTCAAATCCTTCATGTTATTTGTCTTTTAACTTTTGAATTAATACTAACATCAGTTAATGGATGTTATTTTGGTTGTTGTGTTGCTGCCAATAAATAAGCTGTTAGTATCATTTTCATTACGTCTATTATTTTTGGTAGTAATTCTATTGGTACACAATCATCATCATCAGTGCCAACATATTATTCATTAGTATTCGATGTTCACATTTATTGAACGCAAGTTTATCTTTATCTATATTCATAACTCTCATACGTATAATATGTACATAGTCATAGTGCATAAGAAAGAGACCAAAAAACTACTGCACATGTGTTCAGATTAGAGAGAAGCATTTCTAACAAAAATCGCTCCGTTGCACCTGAGACCGTTCATAATTAGGTGATGCTCTCTAGTAGAAGTTTTAATATATATGAGTTCCATAAAAAAAAGACTAAATAAATTTAAAAATGAATAGAAAACAATTTTTATTTATCTTTTAATTGAATTTTCATAGAACAATTTGGACATTCAATAATATCAAAATTAATTTCATCATCAATTTGTAAAATAGTTCCACATCGACAAGTATATTCATCATCATTAAAATCATTCGAATTAATATTTGTATGTGGAAGAGTATGTAAATGACGACGTTCTTGTTCTTGATCATATTTTAATCGAAGTTCAACATTTGAAAGTATTTTATAAGCATATTGAATATCTTCAAAACGTTTTCTATTTGTTAAATCATTTGAATTTGTTTTATCTGGATGATATTCAAGTAAAAGACGATGATATTCTTGTCGAAGAATATTCAATGAACAATTTGATGGTACACCAAGAATTTCGTATAAATTCATATCTACAACAAATTACAATTTTTTCTCCTTTATATCTTTTTAAAAAAAAAAATTCAATAAAGTGTTCTTCAAAAAAGAAAACGAAGAGATAATAAACACAAAAATATCTGACATAATAAAATAATTGAAGACTAGATTTAAAATCAATTGTTTGGTGAAAATGTTTGAATTTCATCAAAGATAAATTGACGATAATCATCTATTGTACAAACACAAGTCATATCATCACTCAATGAAAATGGTATTGAACATATTGGCTATGATTGATTAACAAATAAGACAAAAAATTAATTAATAATTTCTATTTATAAAAAATAAAATAATTTTTTTACTTCATCTTCTGGATCTGAATATTGAGTTAAATATAGATGACTTAATGCTTGTTCAGCTGTATATCTTAATGATGGATTAAATGTTAATAATTTATCAAGTAGATCAAAAGCTACATAAGAATATTTTTTATTAATTTATTAAAAAACAAAATTATATTAACATACCAAGTGAACTTCCTCGAGGAAATAAATCACTGAAAATACGTTTTGCTTTAAATGGCATTCGACTTATATAAGAACAAGCCTTTTTAATAAAATAAAAAGTTTTTTTTTTTTTTTTTTTTTTATAATTTATTTTCATTTTAAAAAAGAAAATCTTACTCTTGGATCACGAATTGATGTTAAATCATCTTTTGTTGGTGAACCAATTATTGAAAAAATATGATTTAATTGATCAACATAATGACGACCAGGAAATAATGGTTTACCAAGGAGCATTTCACCAAGAATACATCCACATGACCATAGATCAACTAAATGAATTTATAGAAATTAATTTGAAAAATTTTAATTTTTAAAATATAAAATAAAAACATACTCGATTTATGATAACAACGTTGACTGACCATTATTTCTGGTGCACGATACCATCGTGTTGCTACATACTCTGTTAATAAACCGTCATCTCTTGCTTTATCATCTACTGTACGAGCAAGACCAAAATCGCAAATCTTTTATGAATAAAAGAAGGATTTCATGTACAAAAATTTCACAAATATTTTTCATTTTACTTTCAAATCACATGATCGATTTAGTAATAAATTACTTGGCTTTAAATCACGATGTAAACTAAAACAAACAAATTGTTTCATTTTTATCATTAATGAAATTGACTAAACATCATCAACTTTTTTTTTTGTCTTCCTATTTTAGTTACGACTACATCCTGCTAAGACAAATAATTCGATCTTTGGTAAAGATTTAATGCAGTATTCAAAAATCCAGTGCTCAGTTTTTTTGAACAGTTTGAAAATTCTCTCATTCCTTCTATAGAGTAAGATCGGGTGATGTCTATTTTTCTGTTAATCATTAGAAAAAGTAAATAACAAACAAAAGAAAATAAATTTTCACTGAAATTTCAATCTAAATCGATAGTACTACTTATCGCAATTAATTGAACGCTTTAGCGGTTAAACTATGGAAACACAGTTCAAGTTAATAGTTAGATTAGTATATTATCTAGCACATTACTAGTTATGGTACTGTCCGGATTTGAATCGAGGGCTTCATCTAGATTCTCTTTCCTAGCGGAAAAATGTTCACTTGCATAGGGAAGAACAAACACTTTGTGAAAAACGATTGCATAGATTTTAACGCAATGTCTGTGAACTGTGCAGGGGCAAATCCAATCTTTCGATGAGAGTCGCTTGTCCGACTCCAACGGTAAGAAAAGTGATAATTCAACTTACAGTCGGAATTCGTTTTTTTTTGTTCTTTTAAGCTAAGAACAGAATGCTAACTAATAAATTCATTATCTTAATCCATAAAATGGGTAATATTTCTTTCATAAACCTTTCTATATATATATCTCATTATTCTGATGACAAAAGTCTATTTTAATCATTTCTGAGTACAGTGGATGAAAAGAAACTTTTCATCACTTTCTTCAACATTGTATCAGATTACTGAACCAAAGAGACAAAATGCCACTTGTTTCACATTTTTCTTCTTCATCAAAACTTACGCGTTGTGGATATTTTTGAATAAACTTCTATCATATCATTATTTCGAACCTATTATGTGTTAAAAGTTTTTTTTTTATTTTCTTTATAAAGCAACAGATAAACAATTGAAACAAAGAATATATTATTGTCCTAAATATGAAACTTTCCATAAAAAAACACATTTATGGCAGTTTGAATGTGTATCAGACATGTTTAACTAATTCTTCAAACGTTCTCATATTCATGTAAAACTAACAGTGAGAGATTCTTTTGATGAGCAATCGTAAAGCTTTTATATAACAATTTTATAAAGATAATTATTAATTGATTTCAATTGAGGTTTCGAGAATCGTATAAAAAGCACGTATTTCTTCTAGATACGATTATTCTATTTGCCTCTAGTCTCACTTGACTAAAACCTAGAGAGCAGCTCAAAATCACATATTGCAGAGAAGTGTCCGCTCTACAAAATCACCAGCACCGAGGATTTTTCACATATTCAAAAAGAGACTTATAGGATAAACGAAAAACCTGTTATTTCACATTTTAAAATAATTTTTCAGGTCTTTCAACAAGTTTCTTACTGCTCTTGAACAAAAATAGACACAATATTTCTAAGCCCACAATCAAATTCTGGTCGCAACTTATAGTTTTTCACTCGTTTCAAATGCTTTGAAGCAGGTCAAAGTGAACATGTTTATTCATTGGAAACGTTGGCCAAGAAGTTTCGTTGAAACTAATTGTTTGAACCGTTTAAAGATTATTTCATTATTTTCAAACAAAAATGACGAAAGAAGATCTTCAAGTGTTAATAATCAATCGAACTAATATTTTACCCATCAATACATCCCGATCGAACTACTAGAAGTCTAAAAGGTTTCATTCTCCTTAAAATATTACAATTTTACTGAACTTTTTACCTTTGACAAGATATTTGTGAAAAAAATCGAATTATGAAGTTTCAACCTAAAGGAATGTGTTATTACCGAGATATCGAATGTTGGAAACACTGACCTTTCTCATATTTTCTTGTGATACATGATTGTTTTGAGATATTCAATATTTCAAGACGAACACATCCTTTCGAGTTGAAATTCAAATAACTTAATGGAGATACAAAATTCCGTAAAGTTGTAATAATTTGAGAAAGACAGTGTATGTGCACGAGATCTTAAAAGGTGTTCCATAAGTTCTGAGTCTCAATGACACTTAGTTTATATGTAAACAAAGAATGACTCGTATCAAACTGTATCTATATGAGCTTCGAGTATTTAGGATAATGTTTTAAATGACATTATCTTTTTTAACAATAGTGATATAAACAGAAAGAACATGATCATTCAGATGTGGGCGGATACACATAACAACATCCTCGGTTAGGGATGCACCAGTCCAGTCGGACTGAGTATCCAGCTCTAATGAATATTCAGTAAAGTGACCTAGAATCAACTCGATAATCCGTATTTCTATTTTTGACCAAAGGTAATCAGGTTTTGAAAATTTTGAGTTTGACTTCTTTGCNATAGAAGATATCGGGTTTTCTATTATGTATACATATTTCAGAGAAATCTTCTATTGCCTTTCATATTTTTCATAATTTGTAATTATAAAATACTTTGCCAAAATGTAATGCATGACACTTTGTTACTATTATATAAAAAAAGTACTTTTATAATAAGAGCATCATTTTTGAGAGTTTTTCGAGGAATTAAACTTTTCATCTTTGTTCTCCACTTCAAAATTAAAAATTTAACAAAAAGAGCTCTGTCATGTTCTGCATTCCGACATTCTGTTTCAAACAAAGAACAACATTAATTATTCGGAATGAAGACCTACAGAGATTTTCGGATTTAACAAATAAGTTATTATCTTTTACCTTTGTTTGTTGAATATCTATCGAAAAAAATTATTGCAGAGACCTGAAAATTTTATCATAGTCTCTTCACTAAAGTCCCAACGTCTCCTGAAAACTTCATGCGATTTGAATGTACTTTTAGCCAAGATTAATTTTTGAGGGGTACTACAAGTTCGAATTTTTCGAGAAATTCAATAATTAAGATCAATTTTTTTTATTCACTATGGGAAGCTAAGACGATAGCACATCTCCGAAAGTCTGGTTGACCCTTCTGAATTTTGTGGTTATTATATCACATATTATGTGTTTGTGCTTCCAACAATAAGTATTCGTTCTCCAGGAGTTTTAGATCACTCCTCTGAATGATAAGATCTAGATAAAACACTGGTAAAGGAAGGTCTTCTATTACGTTCGGCGTATGATTATTCGAGGATGGCGGGTGTTCTATGACGGGATTGGTTTGTTAGTTCTATCTGCCATGCACGCTGTATTAGTTAATAAAATCTGCATGCTCTTCCTGTTATTTTCCTTATGTCAATAAATATAACTTAATATTTTTTTTCAAAATATCTTATGGAGAATACCATTCGAATAATAATCTTTATCAAAATATTAGACATTAAATTTAATAGAAATAATTTTATTATTTAAATTATAGACTAATATCATGAATCGTTCTTGTACTTTGTTTCCTTATCTAAGAGTACTGCACTTGTATAAAATTACTTTTCAAATACTACATATAAGATTTGTATGAAGAAATAAATCTTTGAATAGAAAATATTTATCATTCATGAAAAATGATATTTTCTTTTCATGTATATTAAATTTATTTTATTTAAAGGATAAATCAATATTAAATATCATTGAATGACTTTGAAGAATAGCAGAGTCCATCATTTATAATGATTGTTTATAGTTATCATAAACTTCTAATGATATATATATATATAATAAGATTGATTCGAATAAATCAATCATTGTTATTAAATGTCATATTTTATTACTTTTAATCTCAATAATTCTATGAGAATTTGTTCATTTTAACGTTGATATATTATACAAGTAAACAACTAAATGATATATAAGGTCAAATATGTCAAAAAAATCTGATTGCATACTTTATTACAAAACAGTTTCTTTTAATCCTTTAACAGATAAAAATGAGTTTATTTGATCATGTGCTAAACATGATTGTGGCAAAAATCCAATTGAACCATCATCTTCTTTCTGTACAAGTAATGTTGATTTACCAATACGTCTTAATAAACGTACTTGATCACCACGTATAACTGAAAATATTTTTGTACCATTTGTTGCTGATAATAATGAAGAATTTTTATATTCATGCCAAACAAGATACATTCCTTTTTGTTGAGAAGATTTTTTCGAATGACAACGAGATTTATTAAATTGTTTATCAGTATTTATTGAAGATGATGATGATGTTAATGATGATGAATATGATGATGAAAATGATGTATGAAAACAATCTAATGTACGAAGAGAATCAAGTTCTATTGCAGCTAAATTAAGCTCATCAAAAACATGATTCGTTTTTGGTAAATTTGATAATGGTTTTGAGTATGTTAATGATGGATCATCATGCATCATGCATATTGTTGTAAAATGACGTTGAAGATGTGCATGATTAGGTTCCGATACTACTGGGGATGATATCTAAAATTAATATATAACATTCAGTTGTATTCAAGATTCTTATTTTAGATTGGTTGAAACTATATTTGTTAAATCTTACTTGATTATCAGATTGTTGTGTTTGTGTTTTTGGCCAAAGTGAACTATCACAAGATAAATGTCTTCGTCGTTTTGCTCCATTGGTTTTCATTTGTCTCTGTGGTTGTTGTTGTTGTTGCTCTTGTGTCGAAGGTTTAGTTTGTTGTGATTGAATGGTTGTTTTCGGTAACGGTTTAATATGTGGATATGATCGACTAGCTGATAGAGAATGTTTTTTTTGAAAAAGGTGATAATAAAAATCTGATGAATTCATAGGTTTATTAATTATTGTATCTGACGTCGATGAATCTGTTGAAGAATTTTCAATAGATTTTTTATAATGATTAAATGATGAGCGTTGTTCACAATGACAATGAGGACATGATATATGTAATGGACGTGTATGTGAAGATGTTGTTGTTGAAAAACTTTCTTCTGAATAACCAGAATCTCCACCTGCATTATATTTATTATTTATTGAATATATTTCTTGATTATTTCGTCGATGAGATTTTGTTGATGAATTTTGTCTTTTATATCTATCGGAATAATTAACAAATGTCGATGATAAACGATCAAAACGTTTGTGACTTGTAGGAAGACTTGTTGACGCATCACAATTTGATAAACGAATTCGATTACGACCTGATGTTTTTTGATGTTGATGAGTTGAATTAGATACTGGTGAATGTGAAACTAAATAGAGAGGCTTTTTTCTTTTAATATAGAAATAGTCAACACGTAATACACATACGATCGCGTCGATTATATTCTTGTTTACGTAAAGAAGTATTTTTTTGATATTGTTTATCATTTCGATGAAGTTCATCAACTGATAACGTACGTGTAGTAAAATGTTCAATATAATTAGATCCACGTTCTTTCAAAGATCGCCATGATGTACTTCGACGTACTTTATTTGGTTTTGATGATAAAATCTATATGTATATATAAGTGAAAAATAATGTTTTCTATGAATGATGATGATAAATTAGAGGCAAAAAAGAATTCGATTATCTAAAGTATCTATCAAAACTATGTTATTGGTGTATTTTCTTTGGTTAATGACAGTAATTGATAATCAATGTCATTCAATTGTCATCTTTTTTTGACAGCAAATCTTTGTTTTGACATCATTTCTTGTAGATTTCTCATCAACATCATTTTCAATCTGTATTCACTTATTTTTCTTTTCTTGTCATGTATCTATGTGTCTTGCATATCGATTAGGCAATTGTTCTTATCAATGTGGTAACTGTTTTACAATAATGACTAGTAGACACGATAAATATAAAACAATAAGTGCTTTAGATATCGTTTGATTTCTACTATCACAAAAAACTTACACTATAATTACATTACATTCGTATGTATGTAGTAAAAAAAATGGAGAGGAAAGAGAAAAAAACAGACGGAAGGTAAAAACTACAGGGCAAATCATTTGCTCTACAAATAATTGGTAAGGCATGTAGATGCATGACAAACGGAACATTGCAAAAAAATGATTATAGCTCAATTAAACAAGAGTAAATTTGTGACCTTAAGATATAAACAGTTGGATGCGTTCGTGTAGATGAAGGTTATTAGAACGAAATTCTTTCTTATTAAAAATCAATTCAAGGTATCATGTGACATTAAAATTTGACAAATATGTTTTTTTTCTCTTACCGACTTATTAGAAAATGCTGGAGTTGCACATAACCATTTCGATAAAGATGAACGAGGTTGTTGATTAGTTATTGATGAACCAGATAAAGACATTTGTTTGGAATTATTTGGATCGAATTCATCATCTGAGTCTAAAAAACATTCATATAAACATATATTAAAATAAATTTATACTGAATAATTTTATTGAGGAGATATGAACAAGTTTTGAACAAACCTGGTAGATTTCGACTAATAGAACGTGTTGATGTTATTTTGGATTTTGCTCGTTCAAATACATTTACAAGTAATTTCATAAACATTTTGGAAGAATAATCACAGAAAAGAATAGTAATCCGAGATGAATAGTGATGTGTTAAGCGTCAATGAGAAAAGCAAAACAAGCAACAATCGTTTCCGCTCTCACGACGCCAACAAGAGAATGGAAATAATGAGAAGAGAACGAGAGAAAAAAAAAGAGAAACAGAGATATACTGTTTGATGAAAGTTTATCGTTTCGTTGTTGTATTGAGATATTATATTCTCTCTTTCTCTCTGTGTATAAGCGAATAAACTATATCACCTAAATGGATCAAGTATCGTCCACAATGAGAAAGAGAAAAGAAGAGAGACACAGTGAAAGCAAAGGTGTTACATTTAGCTGACTATCAGTGCTTTTATAGTTGAACTTTGGCCACGAATAGAAGGAAAAAGAAACAATGAAAGGCTTTTAATAAATAAAATCCTTGTGATGTGTGATATTAGTGTGAATCAATCGATTGATAATGAGACAAATATTTCTGTAGACTATCTTGCAAATTACTGTTCAAGGTCTTTTGTCATAAAAAAAAAAAGATGCGGGTAACTGACAGACTGAGATTACTTGAAAATATATGAAGAAAAACAAGGAAAGAGGTACGCAGGTGAAATCGGAAGGCGACAAACCGCTCTCCCTTAACCACTAAGTGGCTCGTCGAATAAAAAGGAAAAAAAAAGAGAAAATGTGGCTATATTTATCGAATGCCCTTCTTTTTCTCGACATCAACTACTATATTAAAAACCTCACTCACATACACAAGTAAACAATATAAGGTTATTTGACTTAAAAGGCAATTAATGGTTTCGAGTTGAAACGTTTCACATTGGTGCGATGTTTTTACAAAAAGGAGCAAAAAAATCTTTACTAAATGCTGCTAATCAACAAACTTTTTTCATGTTGATTTGACTTCGTAGAAAAATAACATGTCTTCAAGAAACGACAATAGGCGTCAATCTTTTTTTTTTTTTCTTCTGTTAATAAAGATTATTTATTTAAACAAGATGGTAAAAGAATGATTCATATGAATGGATAGTATTCAAAGCATTTTTATATACAATCATTTCTTTTCTTTCTTTCTCTCTCTTTACATAACATCATAAGATTCCATTCACAGACGATTTCATCAAACGCACTATTCGTTTTCTCATGCTCGGTCAATAATATAGAGAAGATCATGTTATCAGCTTTTAGTTCTGTGCAAATAATAAAACTATTTGTTCGACTTTGTTCATTCCATCGACCTCGTCTATATTGACGAAAACGATTACGTGATCTTATGTTCATGAACAATAGACGGTCTATGCGCATCAATCATTAGTCTTTTTTTATCCTTATTATTGTTTGTCTGATTACAAAACAGTTGTGAGAACGATAATTGTTTATCTCACTGGTGTTTAATAGCAAGAAAATTTTTTCTCACGCACATCATATAAACAAAGTTGTCATTCACCCATTTTCTTTAATCTATTTAATTACCTTGTCTATCTTATTTAACTATCACATTATATACAACATAAAAGTAAAGGTCTTCTTAATAACGTCCTAAAATGCAAATTATTTGCTTACCTTTACGACATAAAACATCTCTAAGCTTTTTCCACATTGATAATAATAATAAAAAAGAGACAAACGTTGTCGTATCTGTCTGGCCGATATAATAAGCTTTTTTTTTTTTTTCTACTACTTCTTGATAGAAATATATTGCGTTCTATCGTTCTTGTCGTCGCTTGCGTGTGTTTCAGATGGCACACAAGGTTATATTGGCGTTTGTATGTGTGCCTAGAGTAATGTTTGAGCCTTCTTTTCTTATGATTTTCATTCTATTTTCGCGCCTATCCTTTGGCTCGTCCCATCCAACATCATCATGTTATAGTTACGAAGAGAAAAGAGTTCTTAGGACAAAATCGAATTAGACAACTGAGAAAAAAAAAAGAAGGGAACAAAGAATATTGATTTTTTCTTCTATTAATCACATGCATTGCTCTTTCGGAATCTAATTCGATCAAGATTCTATTTTTTATTTGTTATTCAAATAAAAGAAGAAAAAAAGACTAATAAGGTTTAGACACCAAATTTAAAAGAAGCTTGTGCACTTGTTACATTTGGATTTAATAATTGTCCACGATCTGAACCTGCGGCACCAACAATAACATGTAAAGGTATAAGATGTTCTTCGCGTGGATGATTCATTCGTGCATGAGGTAATAATTTATCCCAATTAAGTAAAACTTTTTCACGGTCATGTTCATCATATTGTGTAAGAGCTTTAGTTAATTCGTTCATAAATGCATTTGCTTGTATTTCCGTTACTTGAAATCCATGTATAGATGAACCTGATCCAATAATTAATATTTGTTCTTTTCTTAATGGTGCAAGAGCTTTTCCAATAGCTAAATGTTGAGCTGGAGATAAATTTTGAAGAATAGATATTGCAACAACTGGAATATTTGCATTTGGATAAATAAGTTTAAGTGGAATAAAAACTCCATGATCCAAATTTCGTTTATCATCAAGTTTAGCTGATATACCAGCTTTTTCAAGTAATTGTTTAACATGTTTTGCTAAATCTATATCACCTAATGGACTATATTTAAGTTCATATGCTTCTGGTGGAAATCCATAATAATCATAAAAAAGTTCTGTATGTTTTTCTTGTGCACTTATATGTACAGTATTTGATGTTTCCCAATGTGCTGTTATAACGAGAATTGCTTTTGGTAATGATGGTAAAGCTAATTGTTCAGATAATTGACGAAACCATTGAGCTGCTGGACTATTCTTATCGATTTCACCCATAATGGGAAATGCTGGTGACTCAAGAAACATCATAGGACCGCTAAAGATAATAAAACAAGAACAAAACTTTAATCATATCTTTTAAAAAAAGAATTTTTTTTTCTTACGCTCCATGTGTAACAAAAACAACTGGAAAATCAGTTTTTGACATTGTTGTTGTATCTTGATAATTCAAATAATGAATATTGCAAATGAGTATGAATATTTGTAGGAATGATTTTATTCCTACGTAAGAATGACAGTGCATAACTTGAACCAGTACATTTTTATCAGAAGCATGACGAAGCAAATAAATAAGAAGAGCAACTTAAATTTTCAGCTACATAATAATTTACTAGTTTACATGGATGATTCATCGAATGATTTTTACAAAGAATCTACTAATGCATTTGTTTATATCGTTTGATAAATAAATCAATTGAAAAGATATTTGCATTGAAAAATTCGGCGTAGCTCATAACATTGTTATACCATATTTTCTTCTTGGTCATTTTATTTTTTTCTATTTTGAAAGTATTATTAACTAGCGTCATCTTCACAGTACTTAATATAACACTCTGTTGCACAGAAACTAAAAGAGAGTGTCATCTATTAATATTTCTAAAAATGATTAGCATAATATTTCGTACAAATATTATTAAGATCTCTCTGATTCTGAATATATATGAATCTTGAATAATGATTCAATCATAAAAAAATCTTCACACAGTGCATTTAGAAATAATCACTGGAAAACAAGCGCATTTGATACATCAGTCAGTAGATAATAAACATGAAAATACACTACAGAATGCAACAAATTTTCAATTTTCAATAGATGACACTAAAAAATCATTCGAAATAAACCATTTCATCGTCAATCAATTAAGGCATATTTCAACAACATTGAATTCTATGCTGCTAACGTTGAAACTTCGTGTCATCACAAACACAATCTATGGTTCGTAGGCGGAGTATGGGCTTACAAAGCTAGTATCCAATCGTCCATAATCAATTGTATTATAGAGTATTTTTTTTCATAACCAAGTTGCATTGATAACATGTAGCACTGATGTTTTTCAAACCATTGGTATAGATCATTTGGTATACTGGATGTACCAAAAGTTTTGTGACATTTGGTGTTTTTCATGTATATCCGTGCAGAAAAAAGATAAAATCTTGAATTTAGTTTTGAAAGATGCGTAATCCAATTCTCTACAAAAATGTATTTACCTTAATTCAAAATACTAGAATTGAAAGTTTTTATGAGTCGAATACTGTGCTGATATGAATTGGGTCTATTTCCCACGACTGTTTTTATTTCATTTTTTTCTGACTTTCTTCTCGTATAAACAGGTGCTTACAAAATCTAATTATTAGCAATATGATTACATATCACTACTCTTTCAGAATAATTTGTCTATGTTCGATTATAATTTGTTTCAGTGCAATAAAATTGGTCTGTTTGATATGTTACCATAAAAGGCATTATTCTAGGCGATGTTCAGAGTTCTCATGAAAATGAATGGCTTTGTCAAATGTTTTTAGAGCTTTCAAGT
Organism: Rotaria sp. Silwood2; assembly: GCA_905329745.1. Lineage (NCBI taxonomy): Eukaryota > Metazoa > Rotifera > Eurotatoria > Philodinida > Philodinidae > Rotaria > Rotaria sp. Silwood2. The sequence continues at coordinate 436,005 of CAJNSZ010000045.1, forward strand.
AAGAAGATCAATTTATTTTTTGCAAAATACTGTAAAAGTGAACTCGGTTTCACCGTAGATTACATTTTTAAGAGATCTTTTCCGAAAAGGGGTAATCGCCAGAGAGAATTTGTGATTTTCCAACTACTACTTTGCAAAAAAAAAATTCAAAGAATGAATGTTAAATATACAAGCAATCAAACGAATCTTTCAAGTGTTATCCAGCAGATTGTTATATGTAAAAGTAAAATATTCCTTCCCATAGAAAAAAAATAACTTATAAAAAAAGTGTGGGAGAGAGATGCTATTTATATGAGCGCACTATTCGACCCATGAAAACTTTCACTTCTATTATTTTGAATTAAGATAAATAGATCTTTGTAGAGAATTGAGCTGTACATTTTTCAAAACTAAATTCAAAATTTTATCTTTTTTCTGAACTGAAATACATGAAAAACACCAATGTCGCAAAACTTTCCGTACACCTGATTATGTGCGCTATACCGGCGATAGTTCGATATTTGAATAGTTGATTTTATTTTAACTCGATGTTCTGGTGGGACAAACCAGTAGTGTTGTGAACAAAAGTGTGATATGAGTAATTGAAGTTTTGAAAGTCATATTGTTACCGTAGCAAGCTTCATTCTCATGTCTTACATATTAATTTTGTAAAGAGTATCTTGGCACTTTTGCTACTATTTCTTTAAATATACATCAATAAAACAGTAGATAAAATTAAAATTTGTTTTTTTTTCTCTATTTCATTAATAATCTGCTAATGAGAAAATATTTGTGAATCGTATTTTTTCTAAAAAAGAAACGTTAAGTTTATGGTTAGAACAAATTTACGTAAGTATATGAATGAATAGCACACAAGTAGATTAGAGATCTGTAAATTAGTCACAAGTCATGACCACGCATGACGGTAACAGAATTCTAAAAATCTTCATGACCGTTATGTGGCCGTAACCGATAATATTTGAGCAAACAAATGAAAAAAAGGATATCTTGCAGTAACAGATCTAGAAGAAATGTAGGAGATGATTGTCTCTTCCTTCCGAAATATTTTTCAGTTCCTTTTTCAACGGAAAATGCCTAAACGTAAGCCGATACGACTTTTAATGGATTTCAAAATTCGTAGTATTCATCAATCCAGTAATTGAAAAGTCAACAGCAACTGAGTTGAAATTCGAGTAATCGGAGAGGTTTTAAGGAATTCTGCAATGAGAGTCGATCCAGAAACAGTGACACAATCATACTGAAGGTGTTAGAAAATATTGCCACGTACAACTCAAATTTAATGGCACCAAATAGTGAATTCTAATTGGTTTTCTAGAATTTCATGAATTTCCAATTTCTGGACAGTTGTTATATCTTCAAATTTTAATAAAATTTTTGTTTAGTATTGTCTGAAAAGAGTAAAATAAAATTCAGTTGATTTTTAATTCATAATTTAAAGAAATCTGATATAGTTGCAACACACAATCGAATTCGACTCATAAAAGCTTGGTAATACAAAATCTTTTTTTTTTCTCTAAATAATAGATTTATCTTTTATGATAAATTATTTAATTGAGTACTATTTGACTTTACAGTCATGAAAATGGACTCATCTATTGGAGTACTAGAACAATAAAAAGAACGACATAATATGACCTAAAATGAATATAGACTTCGATCCAATTAACGTTGTACATAATAACTTTTCGGAAATTAAAAGATCAAATTGAAGAACGAAAATATAGAGAGTTACGGATTCTTATTAAAAGAACAAGAAAGAAAAATGAGAGTAAATAATCAATTATGGTTTAGAAATAACACTAAGTCAGAATTACAATAGAATTTCAATCAGTAAGCAAAAGAGAATTCAAATTAGGTCAAAAATTAATCATATGATTTCCAAATAGTCTCATTGCATGGTTCACAAATTATTATATATTACGATCTAGAACTTTGTTACCTCAATTCATCAATATTCTCTAAACAGCCTCAGTTAACATATTTTTGACACTTTGCATTTACCTACGTCGTTTTTTATTTTGTATAGAAATCAATAATATTGAAATCTTCTCTGGGGAAATAAAACTAAAACTCATATTCATATTTTGATGGCTGACAGTTATAGAGAAGACAAAATAATCTAATAGAAAATATCTTAGAAGCATTACGTTTAGTCTAGATTATAATTTTTTCTGGGAAACACAAACTATAAGAGTGTTGAAGTATAGAAGCAAAAATGTGGACCTCCCACAGACTTGACATACATTTTTGATAAATGATCAAAGACTGTATATCAACAACATCTCGTTTTAATATATGAGCTATTTCCTTATTGCACTTCTCGACGAATAAGTGAAAACAATGTAAAGAAATATGTCCCAAAATAGATAGAATAAAGTAATATTTCATGATTAGCGAAAGCAGCTGCATCGTGTTTTACATTTTAATCCTGTAGGAATTACGCTAAAAGCTTTTTAGGTAGATTTATATTGTGATTATCATAAGAAAAGCAGAATAGATCAACTGTTATTGTTTCTTTATTGATTAATAAAATTGAGAATGAACTAAATACAAATTAGTTTTTATCTTAGCCTGACGTGCTCGGGAAACTAACGTTCCTTTATCAGAATTTTTGATGCACATACACATAGATATATTTTATTTTATATTAAACTTCTTCTATGCTGCTAAAGTGTGAATGTATATCACAGTTATGATTGAAGACGATCAATTAACTAACAAAATTATACTCCAAGTTCTTTTTTTTTATATTCAATATCGATAAAATACACTATCAATTAGAGTTAACTTGATTTTCAATCAAATAGTAGAAAAAAATCATTGTAGACAATTGGTTTGTGTGTAAAGGAAACATGAAACATTTAGAAACGGAAATGTTTCCATACTCGCAAATGTCAAACGTTTTGTTTCTCTATATAAAAAGAGTCGAATGCCTTTCTAAGAGAATAGTTCAAAGACAATGTTCTCTTTTTTTTTTCTCTTCTTTTTTTTTTTTTCTTGCTCGATTCATTCCATTAGTGTTAGACACGAGAACCAAAACATTTTTATTTAATTGCTAGCCTTGAACCAATATTTTTAGTATTAAAAAAGAGAAAAGAAAAACGTAAAAATTAATAACTAAATCATTTTTAGCAGTAACCGTTATATTATTCGTAAGTGTTGTTTATTCAACAAAGTGTTGAAAACAATGAAAAATAATACAAATTTTTCTATAATAAATGATTATAAAAAATGTACTTTTACAAATGGTATTATACGTTATTTTGGTACATTTATTTTTCTTATTGGAATTATTTCAAGTGTATTGAGTATTTGTGTTTTTGCAAGAAAACCTCTTCGTAAGTCTCTTTTAAAATTATTTTCTTTGAATTTTTCAAAAATATTTTTATCATTATATAGGACGAAAATCATGCTGCTTTTATTTTTTGATATTAGCAATAAGTGATTCAATACATTTATTAACAATGACTATTGAAAATTTACCATATAGTTTTCATATAGACTTAATTATTGTTCATACAATTGTCTGTAAAATAATAATATTTCTTATTTACTCTTCAAATCATTTATCAAATATTGTACTTACATTAGCATCGGTGTAAGTATTATCAAACAGATGAAAAATATTCCAAATGACGAGTATTTGTTTAACAGGTGTTCCGCCGTAAATGTAGCAGTATATTCTAACTGATATATTTTCACGGAAAAAAGTATTTTTTATCATTTTTTCAAAATGATACAACACAGTATGAGGATGAAGATGGACAACAACATCTAGTAAATAAATAGACCTTGCGCAAAAAATATCTGTTACAGTGTACTTAGGAATTCATGGTAGAACAGTTGCTAAATGTATACCACTATGATATATTTTACACTTGAAGGAGTTTACTTTTTTTCTAACATTAAATCAATGACAATTTTCTTAAATATGCTATTAACTTTTATTAAGAAAAGTATGCTATATAAAAGCTCCTTCATGTTAATTTTGAATAATTAGAAAAACCAATCTTGTTGTAATATCACTTACGTTTCAAATCAGATTTTATAAATTAAAAAATTAATTTTTAAAATGAAAATAAATGCGAGCATTTTTATTTTTGAAAAACAACATGTTTTTTTTCTAAATAATATCTAAAAGCTAATTAGTAAAAAAAAAGCATACGAAAAGAAAATTATTTAAAAATTTATATTAATCATTCTAATGTTAACTATTCTATGACATTTTTATTAAATAAATAGAAAACTTTTTTTTTTCTGTTGTTTTTAGAGATCGATTCATTTTAATTTATTGCCCGTCACGCTCAAAGCGTTATTGTAATATTCACAAAGGCAAATGGTTTGTTTTAATTAGTATAATTGTTGTGTTTATTGCCAATGGACATATTTTATATGGTTATGAAAAAATTTATCTAAAAGATAAACAATCAGATGTATTGTATGATTGTAATATACGTGAAGAAAATATTTTCTATAAGAATTTATTTCATTTTTATGATTCATATATTGAAAGTATTTTTTTAATTCTTATTCCATTTTCTGTTATGTTTATATGTTCATTATTAATTATATTTCAAATAATTCAAACACGAAAAACAATACGATATAATAAAAAAGGAAGATTTTATTATTATACGTTTTATCCAAGAGAAACAATTCCACCGACATTTCGAAAAACATTAAAAGAACAAAGAAAAATAAAATTACGTGATAAAGACATACAATTATGTTGGATGTTAATTGGAACAACATTTACATTTCTTATTCTTTGTTTACCAACTGAAATTAATGATATATATAACTATACTGGTCGTGAACGTTCTTGTTTTGGTTGGTTTCGAAAAGTTATTTTAATGCTTATGCAACAAATTTATTATGCTGGACATTTTTATATTTACACTTTAACAGGACAATTATTTCGAAAACATTTATATGCAATTTTTTTCGATCAACATCATCATCAAGCGATTTCTACAAGACAAAATAATTTTTTTCCAACAGGAGTTTTTTCCGGTTTTAATAATAGATATCAACATCGATCAAATACAATGAACTATAACGAAGAATCTAAACGATCAACTATGACTACTAATTTCACAAATACAACAACACCTCAACTAACAACAACAAGTTGTGAAATCCATCAAATTCCATCAGACGATATTAATACTTCAAATGAATCGTCCCAACAACTTCTTTTAGTATCTAAAGATAATTCAGATTTACATTAAGCGCATTTCTTTTTGCTATGTTATCGAAATTTTATTGTTCTAGTTACTATTTCATATTAAAAAGATCATATTCATTTACTTATATGATTCATAGATTTGTGCCTCATTTATTTTGATAATTAATATTGAAAGAAAAATGACAGATAATCCAACATCTTTTACAAAAGATGATTTTAATTCCATAGTAAAAGAACTTGAGAATACAATGCAACGATCACAACTACTAGCATCTCAAGCTCATCATGTCAACACATTACAAACAAAACAAATAGGTTTGTTTAATTGTTCATAGAGAAAAAAGTAAACTGACCAATAAAACAGAACTATAAGATCGAAGAGACTATTAATAAAAAAACAAAAAACATCAAAAGTTTTTTTTTAGAACAATGTCAAACAAAAATGGATAAATCAAGTAAACATCTTAAAGATGTTGAACATGAAATCGATGAATTACAAAGAAGTTTTTGTATTCGTTTATGTTGTTCATCAAAATCAAAAAAATCCAAATCGAAAAATTCATCATTAAATAAAGCTCAAGAAAATAAATCAAATGAAAATTTAATTCATATTGAACAAGATCAAATCTATTCAAATGATCAATTTCAAAATTTTGATGAAAATTTACAACGTTTACAATATTTTAATACTTTAATTGATAATGAAATTCAAGATCAAATTCAAACATTAGTTTGTTTTCGATATATAGCATCTCTCACAATGATTTGATCACGTTTATTTTCAATTTATTTCCACTGTCATAAGGAAATGATTGTTAGCTTTTCAAATATAAAGTCTTTAAAAAACTCGAAACCAAGTTTTTCAATATCTAGAATTCTATTTGACCTACTTAGAATGATAGAGCAAATAATTCTATACAAAATGAAATGTCTTTCAGCTGACCTTGAGGTGGTTTTTCGACCGATGTATATATCCATTTTATGAAATGCGCAAAAGTAGTTTAATTTTTTCTTTGATCTCATACGAAAGTAACATTTTTATGCTGCTGGTAAGATTGATATATCTCGGTCAAAGAAACATCGTTGAGAGCTGGAAGACAATTCATTTAATAGATAATTATTTGATCAATCATTCGGAATAACTCAAACAGAAATCTAGGAGCTGAAACACTCATTTTTACTTTTCCATAGGTGATGTTCCTGATAAACTAGTGATCATTTTCAAAAATTTTTATCGAAAATAAAATTTTAGCTTTTATGTCAGTGAAAAATATTTCAAAATAAACGTAGTCGAACCATTTTGGAAGTTACTGTATATAAAGAAAAAAAAAAGAAGAAAATTTTCTTATTTCAGAATGATCTTCACAATAAAGTCGATGTTGATATATATAAATTAAAAAAAGCTAATTTTAAAAGTAAACATTTATTTTAAAATAAAAAATTATTTTAACAATTTAAAAATGAACATAACATATTATGTAAGATTTCAAATATCGACTATTATTTGAGAACTTTTCTTTTTAAAAAGTTGTAATACATAATTTTTTTGCGTATATCATACACGTAATCTATATTCCATTTATAGATTTTAACATGTCTTAGAATAGCATACTTCTTTCACTTTGATTGAGACATGATTCTAATATATATATATATTGAAAGATTGTTTCCATAAGTATATAGAAAAATATGACGTAGTAATCGTATTTAAGAATAAAGTTATTGTAGACGATTACTATTTAATTTGAAATTCAATTAGAAAGGTTCATTATTAAAACCATAAATACAAAACATTCTCTCGGCAAATAGTGAATATTAGGAGAAAAATAAGATAAATTTTTTTCAAATGTAATTAATAACAGATGTTAATATTCTCATTTTTAGAAATATTTTTATTTATTAAACTATGACATTAGTTATAAATCGTTTTTGGTTTTTTCATTCTTGAATACAATGTATCGAATTATTATTCTATTGATTATTATTTCATGGAGTGAATCATCACTCTCTCCATATTCATTGATATCAAGTACAAGTTGGATTATTAATCCTGAAAGTTTTTATACAGATTTTTCAGCTTCATTAACACCCGATCAACGTCCATCAATATTTCAATATAGTTATAATCATACTCCGACAGTATTTATATGTCGTACACGTGACTGTTTGGAAATTTCGACTCTTTCTATGCCTGGTCTATACTCAGCTCAATTTGCACTCGGTGGAATATCTCCTCGGCGTATTCAACAGTATTCTCCTTATATTAATGGTACTCAATTTTATCTATCACCAGGCTATCAAACGCCGAATAACAATGTTGAATTAGTCACGTGCTTACCATCAGATCCTGAATGTAACAAACCATTGATTCAAAATACCGTGAATAGTCCAGGATTTGGTCAAGCAGGATTACGTTTAACATTTACTAGAGAAGGTTTACCTATAATGATCATACCAGAAGCTCGTTATGCATCTGTAGATAATCGTGTTACAGGTTATACAGTTCAAATATGCCAAGATCCATTATGTAAACAAGGTTTAGCTTATTCTCGTATTTCATTACCATTTAATCTGACAGGAAAAGCTTATTGTGAAGGGACAAGTATTGATGTAGCACGTAATCGTTTTGGCTTTCCATCTTGGCTAACACTATGTGGACCTGAATTAAATTTAATACACTGTTTAACACAATCATGCAATCAAACATCTGTAATTCAATTTAGTGTTAATCAAGAATTAGTTTACTTTGTTTATTTAGCTGTTGATTCAAAATTTCGATTTTCTATATCAACCAATGGACAAACATCACAATCGGATAAATTTTTTAATATTATTTATATGAAAATGAAAATTCTTATTTAAGATATAACTCATATTCGTTGTCTTGATCCTGATTGTACACAATCAATTCAATCACAATATGTAATTCCTTCGAGAATGGTACAAAGACAAAAATTATTTGGAGTTCAAGTTCAACATGTTATTGATCCAAATACAGATTTACCTGTTTTTCATTTTATTGCTTCAGAATATCCATCAAATAAACCTTTATATATGTTTATTGCATGTGGAAATATTGAATGTACAGATATGACGAATATTGTCGATTATGGTATCAGACTTGGAGTAAATCAACTTCGAGTTTCTGATGTTTTTGTTGATGATCAAGGAACAATTATTGCAAGTTCAAGAGTTAATTATATAAAAACAAATGAGACAATGAATCTTATTGTAAGAATAGCTCGGACAAAGAAAACAAAATTTCAAAGATTAACATTTGTTCAACTTTAAATTTCGAAATAAAAATAACTTTGTAGAAACTAAACAATTTTATTTTTTTAAGGATATTTTCTACAAAATAAAAATAATATAAGTATACCTGTGATAAAATCATTTTTTTCTTCTTAAACATTGATATGAATTATTAAAAACTGGCTTATTGTTTTTTCTTCATAAAAATGAAAACAATATTCGATCTTCTTAAAAAGAAATCGAGTCATACTGATCAAGCAAAATATTCTTAGTGTAATCAGTATATACTCTATCTGTAATCATATGCACCTGCTATTTTTTCGTTCTTTTTTGTTTTTTTTTTTTGTAAATTTCGCCGTTAGTTCTTCTGACTTATTTTTGGTTTATTTTTATATAAAAGCAGCTCAAGATACAAGTTATAGTTAAACACTTATCAATAATGTTATCTGCTTTTTCATCCATTTGTTTATTACTTTTTACATCTGTTCTAATTGTTGAGAGTAATGTTATTCATACATGTCAAGCTCTAGTTGATAAACTTGATACATGTATGGCTGTAGTACAATTTGGCGGTGATTGTAATTCAGGTATTGTTAATTTGACTGACACTGATTATGCAAAATGTAATACGACGAGTTTTTTTTGGTCTTATCCACTTAATAATTTAACATTAATGATTGAAACACCATTTACACACCAACATGAACCATATAGCATCTATCTCGATAATGAACAACTAATGTCAGCTGTCTCACATGTTTATCGAATATTTAATAATCAAGAAACAGATGTAACGACTAAAGATAAAACACTTATTCAATATTCTGATTCAAATTATGAAATTATTCTTAAATTTCAAGGTCCTGAGTATCTTCATCGATATGGTGTTAATATTGATTATAATGTTCTACCAATGTAAAAGGACAAAAACCTTATTTTAATGATTTTTTTATTAATAAAAAGTCAAATCTTTATGTAGGGCGAATCCTTCCTTGACGACATGACTTCGGAAAAATTAAAACACGTATATCTCGGGGTAATGAACTTTTCTTGATCTAATTTTGCATATGTTACATATATGTTAAGTTACTGAAGATGTTCTGAAAACATCAGTGTTAGAGCCTTTTATGTAAAGGTCTCATTGATAAAAAATAAAAAACTAGCATGAGCGACGTGCCATAAAGAATAACACCGATTTTCATCGTATGCATTTTAGTTTTAAAAAACTCCGAATTGAGGCATTTTTTTTGTTGAAAAATGAATAGTACATTCTGTGGACAACCCGTAAAGTTACAAAATCTGTATCAAAAGTTTTTCTGAGCATAGCTAGATTTTTCCGAAAAAAAAGGTCGATTAACATTTCATTAGCAGCACGACGGAGTACGAAAAAATGCTCTTATAACCAAACGAGAAATTGAAAACAAATTTCAAGCGGTAAAAATCCTTCTTCAGAGTCTCTCGATGATGGTAAGAAAAAAAAACTTGTTATCTGGACTTGATAGGATGTTGAAAAAATCGATTTTAACAAGGAAGTTTTTTGTAGTCTGATATTGCTGAAAATGTTACCTTATTTTAGACATGGCTCGTACTGTCGAGTCTATTGAGAATTGTTCTGATGTTTTTCTCATATGGTTAGAAAAATAGTCGCCAATTACTCTTTAATTAATAACCAACTGAATTAGTGAACATTTTTAAATCTGTCTACGTCAAATGAACTTATTCAGACAAATAACTCTCGCAAAAAATCAAAGTCAAATAAAAGATGGATGACATGTTCCATTTTGCTTGAAATGGCGTATACGTGAATATTATTCATTCTATGTTTAGTAAATAGGCATTTCAATTTTAAATTGTTATTTTTGTGAGCGTAAAATTCATTTTTCTATTCAATTAAAAAATTACTAATTAGAAATTTTATCAGTCTAATAATTTTGCATTTTTAAAGAGTATAAAAGTCATGAACACCTGATTTTATTCTCTTTCTCAGAGTTGCTATGCCAAAAGATAAAAGTAACAAAGAAAGAAAAAAAACAGCATGATTACAGTGTCCTATGAGAGAACAAAAAATAGATGCTAAAAAGATGTTTCGAAAATAAAAATCTTTTCTTTAACATTGAATTTCAAACATTTTTCATAAGCAAATAATGTTATATTTATTTCGGTCTTTCTTTAAATTGAAATGTATGTAAAACAATAGAGAAAGATATTGCGTATATTTTTGTTGAGATAAATTATCGAAAAAATAGACTAACAAACAAAAAAAAAGAATTTCATTGATTTAAATATCGGAAAAAAAATGAAATATTAATTTTACTTAATGTCATATCGATTTATAATCAAGAAAAAAAAAGCACATCGATAGACATTTTAAAGGCATGTATTTAGTTAAAAATATCATCTTCGGGATCATCAGAATTTGCCATCAATGGAATGCTTTCATTGAATGTATACTGAAAAGAAAAGCCAAAAAGCAAAAATAAAATGAATAAATCTATGATATTAGGAGATATACTTTTGAAGGTGCTGATGGTTGTGTAAAAGTTGATGCTGAAACAGTGTCTTGAGCAGATGGACGAGCTGATTGAAATATTTCGCCGGCATTTTCTATCATGAATAATAAAATCTATACGGAAAGCACGAAAAATCTATGATTTACCATCATCACTTAAATTTTTCTCTTCCTGTGTATTCAATTCCGGTGGTAGCTCTTTGTCATTCTTTTCAATTTCTTCGTTTGTACCATCAGCAGCATGTTCTTCGTTGACAGTTTCAGGAGAAGGCGCTGGTTCATTATTCTCAATCAAAGGATTTGATAATGTTGTTTCAGTTTCATTCACTTAAAAATTGAAAAAAAATTATTCGAAGAAGAATGATAATTTTTATACAATAAGTCAATGAAGGTAGGGGGGGGGGGGGGGAACACAGAATGAGAACTTGGAACATAAGGATTATCTGTTGAACAGTGTTTAATTTACATTTGGGGCTAAAGTGTTCATGTCACAAACTGACTGATTTATAGAAATCTAAGAAAAGTAGATAACACCATCAGAAGCTAAAAGTTCATCAATGAATAAATATGCTGGACAAAAATTATCATATAGTCACTACATATTATTATTTTCAAACTTTACTCGTTTACTATATTTTACATGATAATAAACAGCAGTTTAGGAAAAGTATTATCATGTACAAGGATATAACTATTTAAAATGAAATTAATCTTCAAAAAGAACTCCTATTATCATTATATGCTAATTAGAATGACTGATTATCTTTCTTCCGTCTTTCGGCATATTGATTTCATATCAATATGAGAATAATTATTTAAAAATTCAATACCTGCTGATGTCGTTGTATCTTCAGCAACTATAACAATTTGACTTTGTTCAAGTGTTTCAGATTGAGTTTTTGAATCCAGTTGAATATCATCCACAGTATCCCAACCATTTTTTTGACTTTTTATTAATGGTGGTGTTGTTTCCGATTGATTCGAATTATTATCTTCATTTTGATTTATTGCTATTGATGAAACTTCTTCATTTAACGTATTTTGATCAACAGAATTTCCATTTAATGGTTGATCATTTTTCTGAATATCAACTGTTGTTTGAATTTGTTCATTTTCATCATCTGATTCAACATCATCTGTTGAATGTTCATTTTGTTCATCATCATTACTTGATAAAACTTTTAATGTTGCTTTTTTAATAATTTCAAGTGAACGTGTAAGAAATTGTTCACCAGTATATTGTTTTGTTGGTCGAATACGAGCTTTTAAACGTTGAAATATAATATTAATTGTATGTTTAACTTGTTCATTGATTAATTGTGGTTGTTCATCATTGATTTCGATTAATTTTTCTTTCATTAATAAAATACGTTCTTGAAGTTTTTCACACTAAAGAAAATAAAAACAAATAAAGAGAAAAGATTCGTGCTTTTTCTTTTTGTTGTTTACTCGTTCTTGATAAGCTTCAATTTGTTGTTGGGATTCTTTCAAGTCTTCATTTACTTGTTGTAACTATGAAAACAAAATGAAAATAAATTAAAAATGAAAAAAAAAAAAAAAACTATTCGATTCACTTTAATTTCATTTTGATCGAAAGATGTTTTTAATTGTTCTAATTCTTTTCCTTTTAAAGTTAATATACGTTCGTGTTGTGCTTGTTGTCGATCAAATTTTTCTTGCCATTCACGTTCTAAATCTTGTTCCATTCGGTTAATCTATTCAAAGAATATCTCTTATTTAATTTCGATAAGGAAAAAAAAAAGTAAAACAAACTTCTTGATTATTGGTTAAACTATCAGCTGTTCGTTGTTTACGTAATTTCTTTCGTAATTCATCTAATTCTTTTTCATATGATTGTTTTTGTTCTTCGATTTCATCTTGCCATCGTTTACGTTCATTTTCAAATTTTGTTTTTCGTTCATTGTGTATCTATTAAAATAAAACTTTGTTCATTTTATGAAGTGAGAAGTTTTTAAATGATACAATTATTTCAATAGAAAATATCAACTTTATTGGAATTTTTATGATAGAATAGTTTTAAAATACAATTTAGTATTCTGATGATTTACTGAAGACGGTCATATTTTATACAAATTTAGTTTTTATCAGTTTCTGGAGATTTTAAGTTTGATATAAGTTTAGACTTAGAGTACTGCAACCCGCGGGTCGGGTACCCGAACCCGACGCGGGTATCTGGTACAGTTGGTTACGGGTAGGGTAGGGTACGGGTCGAGTTGGATACGAGTGGGGTAGGGTACGGGTACGAAAAGTTGTACCCGTGCAGTAAACCCCTCCCCATAATAAAAGGCCACCCCATATTAGAGGACCACCTCCATTAGAAGGCCATGTCTGAACAAAAGTTCATTAGCCCTATTAGAAGGCCATGCACTAATTAATTAATTAATTACAAAAATATTTAATTTTTCGTAAATATTAATTAATAATTAGACAAAAATTACTGTTTTTATGAGAAATCGCTCNTAATGGAGGTGGTCCTCTAATATGGGGTGGCCTTTTATTATGGGGAGGGGTTTACTCTATTCCAGATGTGTGGGTTGCGAGCCGGGAATAGGAGAAGATTCTAGGAAATTGGAACCTACGGGTCGGGTAGGGTACGGGTAAAAATTTGACGGGTACGGGTAGGGTACGGGTACGAAAAGTTGTACCCGTGCTGTACTCTATTTAGACTTTTGAACGGATAAGAGTCTAAAATGATTCAAACAGTAAAGTTTTATTTCAATTTAGTTTAGATTTGACGGAATACAGAATAGATTGACAGTATCATAGTTAAAACTATTCATCAAAAAAGGAATATTTAGAAGGAAATTGAAAAATTGCGATATTAAGTTTTCGATTTTGTTAACGATTACTTAAATTTTCTTTAGACTTCGATAACAGACAGAAAATCATTTAGGACTTTCTGTGACTGATACTAACAATGTTTTATTTAGCATGGAAATTCAGAGCATAACACACTGTGAAAGATCGAGTTTGCTTTTCAGAAGTGCATATTCATTATCTCTATAATTATGAAATTGTTCTCATAAAAGTATATGCTCATCCATTTCAAGTTCTAAACTGTTGTTTCGAAAAGAAGAGTTTACATCAAGCACTGAATATTAATTTGAGTAGATAAGATCGAACAAATGTTTCTAAAATCTATATTAATAAAACTGAGCCTAATTGATAAAATATGATCAAAACAATTAGAAATATTGAATGAACTAGACTATTAAAATACTGACTGACATAAGATCTTATGATCTGCGTTTATATAAATAGAGAAAATCTATCCAACTGATAATTTTCGTTTGCCATCATATTTTATTCATAGGAAGTATTCATAGTATAGAAAAAATCCTGTAAAGATTCGTGCCAGCAGACCTTTTTCTCAAGTTATGATCATTTTACTGAACTTTCAGCATATTGCAGGATATTACAAGAAAAATTGGAAAAAACGGTTTCGGTGTTAAATTTTCTTCAACAATAACTCTCGTAGTCCTTATGGTATTCTCAACGTTTCAGCTAAAACGGATGTTACCCTTTTGAGATAACATGTTTGCCAACAAAAGTTACCTTTACACACGAGTTCGAAAAATAGTCTACTCAGTAGGCATACTATATCTTAAAAAGACAACATCTATTTGAAGCTAACGCTTTACGAACACCATAAGCGCCATGAGAGCTATTACTGGAAAGAGTTTCAGGCCTAAAGTTCTTATTGCGACTTTTCTCGTGACATTCTACAACAGATTACAAGTTCAGTAAAATGACCATAAGTCGAGAAGAGAGGTCTATTGACATGAACATTCTCGGAATATTTATCTACACTATGAGTCCTACCTATGAGCAAAGTATGAGCTCAAAGAGAAGTTATCAGCTAGATGGGTTCCTTCGTAAAAAATGATTGAAATAACGATGAGAACCTTCCTCGACAGATAAATCATTCCAGTCAAGATTATATGCACCATGTAACCTGAAGTGATATGTGAATATCCTGAAAAGAATTCAAAATCTTAGTCTGTTGCTGTGTAGATACTGCATTTCTATGGTAATTTTTAAATGAATGCCGTACTCTCCCATAGGAATACCACGAAGAGTAGTTTTTGAATTTCAACTTGAGACTTTGCACAAAGACAGACTTTCAAGAAAGTAGTTTATGGTGAAACTTTCAAATGTTTTACATTGCTTTTATCCTAAAATAAGAACATCGGAATCTGTCATTGCATATAAGTGATGTAAAAGACACACGTTTACCATAGCTATATTTTTCGATAGGTATAACGGTGTGATCAGAAACTTCCACAATAAACTATACTCATTAAGACCTGCTTCTATGCAAAATTTCAAGTCGAAATTCGAAAGTCAGTTTTTTGAATGTTCCTGAGGAGGATACGGCATTCATTTAAAAATACCGCAAAAATCCAGTATTTACGCAACAATAAGCTGACCAGCCGAACTCTTTTTTAGAGTATTCATCGCTCATTTACATTCACATAGTGAACATAGTCTTGACTCAAAAACGATTAATCAGTTGGGTGACTTCTCTCATAATCTTGTTTACCTTTTCTAAATTAGTACAAGTAACTTTAGTTTCAGCTAATTCTTCTTCAAGTGTATTCAAACGGGTTTGTATCTGTTTTTTAATAGTTTTTTCATTTTTTAATTGTTCTTGAATTGAATCGAATTTCATTTGAATTTCTAAACGTTGACTTTCAGATTTTTCTAAATCGTTTTTATATTGTTCACATTGATGCATTAATGTATTCAAACGTGATTGATTATCATTAGTATCTTGTGTATATTTATTTATCTGTAATTGTAAATCAGCTATTCTACTTGTTGATATACTTAAATTATTTGTTAATTCAACTTTTTGTTTTTCTAAATCAAGAATTTTTTGTGCAGTTTGTTCGGATACATTATTAACAACAACATTTCGTTGTTCAGCCGTTTGATATGTTTGTTCAATCAATCTATTTTAGTTTAATAATGAAAAACTAAATATAAACAAAGAAAAAGAAAATAATTACTTTTGATTTCTATCAAGTAATTCAGATATTTTAAGATTAAGTTCTTCAATTTTTGCACTACGATCGAATAAATCTTTTTTCATATTATCATTTTCCTAGAAAAAAAGAATATTCAAATAGAAGAAAACAAAAATATCAATAAAATCTTCAAAATATACTTTAATAATTCGTTGAATATTTGTAAGAAGAATACTTGTTTCCATATTTGGATATGATGTTGAATTTTTAGTATCAAACTAAATCATTGTATTCTTTTTCTTTTAAAAGTTTATTGTTTTAAAAAGCAAAAATACTTTTTCATTTAACATATCGACTTTTTCAGTTAGTCGATGAAATAATTGACGAAAATCACTTGAAAAGTATTGTTGTTGATAAAACGCATCCGTTGGTGTTACTATAATTATATATGTAAAGTTAATTCATTTTTTTAGGATCCGTGCCTTTTATAAAATATAATCGTTTTCAAGTTTTAATAATCTTTAGATAACTCTTCAATTCAAATAAAAATATCGCAATGTGACGATACAATTTTGTTTATTCTTGTCAAATATGTTATTCATTTTGCTTGGAAGTATATGGCACGTGTAAAGATGAATGAGATCAATCGTTTTTGGTCCCGGTCAGAAAAAAAATTTTCGTTCTGGTTTCACGCTTAATACGAAATGTACTATCGAAAGATACGATATTATTTTCTAGTAGCGTCAGCTCATTACTTTTCTATATTCACTAATACTTTGTCTATTCAGTACGTTTATGTGTTTGACAATTCTGTTATTTATGAAAATAGGATTGATTTTAATATCAAAATTGTAACAAGAAATATTGAAGTGACCGTTAGTCAATAATTTCTGCAAAAAACTTTTAGAACACATAAGTCGTGAAAATATGGCATTTGAGGCGAGTGTTACAAGACCATAATATATATTACTCCCAATGAAAAAATGTTGATCCTAGTCCTGACGAGATTGGGACCAGGATCATCTTCCCTATATCTAGACAAGTGAGAAAAACACAAAATAAATAACATGACTTGAGTTTAGAGTGAGTATGAACTCTTTCTAACAGCATTGTATTAACCCTTTCTTTCCCAATGACAAACTATAGGTGCCTTTTTTTTTGAAGCTTCGTTCTCTTGACATATTGAAACTTTGCTACTCAGACAAATATACTATGCTATGATATGGGCTAGAGTTGTGCCATAAGACAGTGTTGAAGCGCTATTGAGCTAACAGATTAGTATTGAACTTCTCCTTTTTTGTCGAAATGGTCACCAAATATACGTATAGGTGAACGAATTAGGAAAGACCGAAAACACTTCGAAAGAAACACGAAAAAGAATCAGCACATATTGGAAGAAATGTAAAGTTTGGCTTTGTTATGACGAAAGTAATCATTTCCAATGATATCATCAATTAAAAGAATAGATCTTCCAAACTCTATTGACACACTACAATAAATGATGTTTTACGAAGTGAATGCAGGTTTCGTATGCTAATCATAGGAGTATCATTTTATCCATTTTGTTTTAACTTTTATAAGTTTTTCTGTAAAATAGAATTTACTGAACATTTAATACGTTAACTATATGTGTACTTAATAAATGTGATTCAAACTTTACGTGTGAGTATTAGGGAGTATTGTGATCACAATGCTGGATGAATTTCAGTTCTAGATCTTAAATTTTAGCAATGGAAAAGAAAGGGTTAAGTAGAGGCCTGTGTGAACATGAGATTTTCAGTCATGGTCATGCATGATCGTGAATTGTGACCTGTTTGCACGTCTTCACATATCAGTCAAAAAGAAAACGTGATGATAAACATAAAGACGATGACAAAAATTATACTTCAACTAGAGTTTAAATTAATAAAGGAGATAAATATGAATCGTTGAATGATGATTATGAACGTGAGAAAGAAAGCTAGTAAACATCAAAACAATAGTTAAGTTGTGGTTTCTATTAAATAATCTTGTTTTCTTTTTGTATAAATGTTTTTTTTAATTTTAATAAGGAATAAATATAAAATATGAAAATAATAAAATTTTTCAATGGTTCTATTTCAATTGAAATTAGAAAGAAATATCAGTGGCAGATTTCTTATTTTGGGACCGCATGGAGCGATCATGGTGACAAAACATTTTTTGAAGTCTATCAGAGGTCTTATCAGCATATTTTTGAACTTTTTCTGTTAAGAAAAATCTTTCGGAGGGAATGGACAATCGTCCTAATCCCCATCTAAATCTACTACTGTGAAATACATTTATTTCTCATTTGCTCAAATATTATCGGTCACGATTACGCATGATCATGACAATGAATTGTAATTAATTTGAAGGTTTCTACGCAAAATATATGTTAGAATGGATAACTCTTCGTTTCGCATATTTGTCTACAAACGTATGTTTTCTATAGTGTATATTCATTTTCAATGATTTTCTTAAATCGTCTAATAGTTAATCATCAGATTTGATGTGCATAATCTAAAGACATTTTAGAGTATCGAATGCAGTTTTGAAACGAAAAGTTACATTGCTAAGTTGGGATACGAATTTCATTTTTCGGAAGAAATTTCATACTTCAAAGAGTATTCTCGATCGTAAAATAGCTCTATTTCAGTGATTATGCAAAGTGAACACTTCAATCTCATACTGAATAGACAAAGGAATGTTAGTACTAAGTTTTGTGGAAAAGGAAAAGCTTTCATGTCTTTTGAATCATGAATTAGCAGCATCTTACGGAAAAGAAATGGGATACTCATATCTGAAGAATACTTCAGAGAAAGTAGGACGAATCTTGTTAAATGATCAATATTTGGTGACAACAAGAATCATATAAATTTAGAAGTCACTAACTATCATACTCGAGAAGTGCTATTCAAAGGATTAATTAATAAAAAGAAAATCTATATATTACCACTAGGCGTATTCTGAGGATATTGTGAAGGAGGCCACATTGATACTTGTTGATAAGCCATTCCACTCATTGATGAACCTTTGAAATATAAAATGAAAATGAAAATGAAAATTATAATCTATAGATATTGTTTACCAGGTCGACTATTATAATCATGTAATGGTTGTTGAGCTGAATATAAAGTTGGTTGTTGAATTAAAGGTTGAGGTGGTGACTGATGAATATGAGGATGAGGATGATATGTAGGCGGTACAAATTGAACTGGTGGTGGTAGTGCTGTTGCTGTTGGAACCTTTAATAAAAATAAATAAATAACAAGAAAAAGCTTTTTGTTTTTTTTACAGGTCTTGTTGATACAACATTTTGTATTAATTCATTATTAATTGAATCATCATCACTTAATGATGGTAATTGCGGTGGAAGTGGAGTAGCAAATGCACTTGTTTGATTTGCATTAGGAAGCATTGAAACTCCACCCATTTTATTAATACGTTGTAACATTTTAGTTTTTTCATTATTAGACTTTAAATAAAAATTAATAACCTAATTATAAAGCAATATCTTAATCAAATAACCTCATTCTCTTCTGTAATTGTACGTTTTCGTTCATTTGGTGTTTGTTCTTCTATTGGCATTGTAATTGAACCAGTACGTGTATCTTTTTCCCGTTTGATCTAATTTATAAAAAAAAGAAAGAAAAATATGGACTCATTTAGTTGAAAAAGAAAATTCTAAATAACATAAGATAGTGAAAACAAGTTTAGCAACAATGTATTTTTTATTTTGTTTTTCTATTATGTTAAGCTATTAGCTCAAATTCAGATAGTGATTTTAATACCCAACAAAATTTTCTATCTAATTACATTCTATAGCGAAATTTCGAAGATGAACTGTGATGGGAAGGTTTCTTAAAAATTGAAAATAATAATTTTTAGGCACGAGAAAATTTTGTCTTTAACAATGCCATTTTAAAGAGAAAAAACCAAGGATTGCCACATTTTCTATAATCTTTCCTTAAGAAGTTAAAAGTATCACAATAAATGAAATTTATCAAAAAATCGACTGAGAGACATTTTATGTGTTTATTTGTGATACTTTTAACTTTCTAAGAGAAGTCCGCAGAAAATACAACGACTCTTCATTTTGTTCTTTTCACGAGGACATCGCTAAAAATTGTCTTCAGGGATTGAAAACCAATTGTGTCCGACTTTTTTTAGAAATCTTGCCATCATATTTCATCTATGATGCCTTGGCATAGAATGCATCAGGTAAAAAACGCCATTAGCTAGTCCGATACTTAGCATTATAAAATAAAAACAAATAAAAAAGACGTTGCTGTTAAACTTCCTTCCACTAGCTTACACGAGTAACTTCTATATTGTAAAGTGCTGTTCCAATCATTGTGATACGTTGACCATTTTTTTTCATTCCACGAAGTGATTCATCAAATGCCTAAAATGATTTTATAAGAAAAGGAAAATATTTTTTTTTCTTTTGGAAATTTACTTTGCCATTTTGTTGTTTACCAATTTTAAATCTTACTGGCTTATTTTCTCCGGCCTAATTAAGGAAGGGAAAGTTTTTCGCTAATAAGAAATAAAAAAAGAATTTTTACATCAATTGATGAAACTGTTCCATTTTCAAGTAACTTATATTGATTAACTGTTATTTCTACACTATCATGATCGACTAAAGCTGAACCTTCACCTTCTCGAACATCCTGTATAATATGATCAAACTTAAATAAAAATAAATAAGCTTTTGCCACAACAATCTAAACGAAAATTTTAAATCTTCGAAATGAAATAAGATGTTTAATAACTTGTAAAACAAAATCAGTAAGTGCTTGTTTGCTTTCAAACATAATTGACCAATTTTGACCACCATCATCTTGAAATGCTAAATAATTATTTGCTTGACACTATAATTTAATTAAATAACAATAAAAACAGAAAACATCAACAATTAAAATTTACTGTAAAAACCGATGTAGTATTTATACGAGCCGATGTAATATGTTGAGTCTTTGTCAAATATAGAATAAGTTGAAATATAGTATTATCCGTTGATATAATAGCAACACCCATTTTTCCTCGTGGTGTCCATTTTTGATCGGCACCACTAAAATATTCATATAGAAATTTTAAAAATTAAAAAATCATCTGCAGTTACAATGAAAATGCTTGAACAGCAGTTGCTGTCATGACCTTCGGTGGAGAATCTTTAATAAAAACGAAAAATAAATAAAAGTGACAAAGAAAAAAGAATCATGTGATCTTCTTTGTTGTTTTCTTTTCGTTTGAGATATACCTTTTTTAGGCTGTTTAGGTGGAACATACGCAACAGTTGGTGCTGCTGCTGTTTCACTGCCATGAAAAAGCGAAGCCAAATTTCTAGAACTATTTTATGGAAAAATAAATAAAAAAATTTTTTTTATTTGTTTTTAAATAAAATTTTAAACCTTTGATTGGTCGATGTAAAGTCGATATCATCATCGTCACTCATCATGAAGATCTGCAAAAAATAAAGACAAACAAAAACACTTGCACTCACCTTGTTTCATTTCTTATCTCTTTTCTTTTTCTCCCTCTTTCTTATGAGTTATCGTTCTCTTAAGTAGAAAAAGTTTCATCTTTGGATTTGTTTATTTAACAAACATCCAAACATGGGGGAATAGAAATACGAACAAATGCAAAATAAGTAAATTTGAGAAGGAAAAGAAACGAGACAGATAGAACACAACAAACAAAAAACAAAATTTTATTTATTAAAAATGGATGTTTTCTGTTCGTTTGTTTTGGATTTTTGTTTGAAATACCGAAAAGCCAAGAGAAAAAAAAAGACGAGAAATGTTCTTGTTTAATTTATTTTTCTTATTGAGATCTGCATGTTTGAACACCTGGATGACCACCTTCATCATCTGAATCACCAGCTTCATATGCTTCTCGACGATTACCGCGTCGATCATCATGTGCTGATTTTGTTGTATGAAAATCAATCATATGTACGTCTTCGACATGTTCACCTGTTGGAATTTCAACATGTGAACGTTTCGGTAAAATTGATTCAAGTTTCTATAAAAAAACATAAAAACAGAAGATAAAAATTATTAACAAACAAAACAACACAATAATTTGAATTTACCTTGAGTATATGAGGATCAATAAGAGATTTTTCTGGAGGAAATTCAACATCAAATTGAATAATTAGATCTCCTGTATCATGTGTTCGCATATTAATCATCCCTTGCCCTTTTACACATCGATATGTTTCTAAAACACAAAAACATTTTCTTTTACATCAATAAGTAATATAAATAAACCTGGTGCAATTGGATCATTAGGTGGATGTTTTAAAACAATTTGTCTTCCATCTAAATGTGTTATCACAAGTTGAAAACCACATAATGATTCAACTAAATTTATTTTATGCTTCATAATAAGATTATCTCCACTACGTTGAAAAGTGGCATGTGGTTCTTGTTGTAAAACAACAATAACATCTCCAGGTTCCATATTTGGTGCTTGATCACTTTCACCTGGAAAACGAAGTTGTTGTTCATGTCTACTACCTAAATTAAATATTTATTTGAAAAATTTTTATATTTAAAATATTATAAAACCAACCGGGTGATATAACAACTTCAAGTTTTTTCTTTTGATCAATTGTCTTCTTGCCTTGACAATTTTTACAACGATCACGTTCATTGATTATGTCACCTAAAATAAAAAAGATAACAAATTTATATTCTTTATTATATAATTTTAAAAGAAAATCTTCATATTTACCTTCTCCATTACAATCTTTGCATACTTGTTGCATTCGCTGCATCATATTTGGACCTATTTGTCTTGTTATTATCTGAATACCATGGCCACGACATGTTGTACATGTTTGCTTAGCACCATCACGACCACCGGCACTAAAACAATTTTATTATTCGACAACAAAAAAAGAAGACTTACACTTTTTTCTTACCCATTACATGTTGAACAAATCACTTTACGAGATATTTCAAGTGCACGTGTATCACCTTTATATAATTGCTCCAGTGTTACTCTATTTTAATAAATAATATAAATTCGAAAAATTAAAATCAAAATAAATTGATTATATACTTGAGTGGATGTGCAATATCGTCGCCTTTACGTCGTCGATTTCGTCCTCCACCCATTGTAGAATGGCCGAATAAACCTCCAAAAGGATGACCACCAAAAGGAGAATCACCGCCGAAAAATTGACCAAGGATATCTGCCATACTACCTAAACAATGATGTAAACTTGAACATATTATACTTGAAGTTATTTTAATTCTCATTGCCACTATTAGAAAGATTGTGTTTACAAATGTTCTATATGAAGGCGTCTATGATGGACGATTTTAGCAAACTTATTAATCAGTGTTTTATCAATATTTTCTGTTTTGATGTTATATCCGATAATAACGTTGATGCATGTAGATGTTTTATTATGTTTGATCTCTGATCGCATTACTCTCTTTAATTTCATCCACCCCCTTTATTTACAAACAACTGATATTTATATCAGATGTTAGCAGAAAGGTGAAATTTACCAAAATAGATAACATAATAGGATTAGAAAAATACATGAGTTATCATTTCGAAATAGTAAAAAAAAGTCAAGAAATATATCAAGAGAACATATAGGAAAAAAGTCTAACAGAACGAAAGAAAACGAACATATATGAAAAATACCTTTAACAACTTTTCCTTATGGCATATCATATGTAAGTGCCATAACATCTGGAGAAACGATGTTAAAACTCTGAGAAGGCGAAGACATTTGTTGGAAGTACAGATACAGAGTATATGGTACAAGGACCAAAAATTCCAGGAGGGACGCTGTTCCTCTCCTTTCATTCTGAATACAAGTGTTATTAGTGTTTGCATAAAGAAGAACTTTATTTTTCTTAGTGCATACATGCAAATGCATAGAATTCTACGCTTCAGTGAGTGATCAGAATTTTGTTGTTAATAATATCGGAATATAATTTGTTTTTAATACTGAAAACATTGATAAGAACTTTCACGAATATTTCATTTTCAAATCACATAGAAAAGATTGTCAAGTTTTGATTCTAACTTAAGCTCATAACTACAAGTCTAACGTGCTTTTAGTTGCACACTATTGAGGTTGTTGATTTTCAACAAATCAATTATTATACATATAAAAAAAAAAGCATCAGAAATAATTCATAGACTGAATTGAAAAATTTATAAGATGTGACTAGATAATAGAAAATAAAATAAATACAACGATGCTTTTTTAACAAGAAGAAACAAGATTGCATCCTATATAGTGGCCATCGAAGTGAGTATATGTTAGTTAACACCTATTAAATATTATTAATAATAGAACTGTTCGATGCATTTCATTTTAATTAAAATAATTCTATATACTGCTTATTACAAAATAAAACTAGATGACTATTCTGTCTAAATTTCTTTAATAATAGAAAATTCTCCTTTCATCAATTTATTAACTAATTTACTGACACTTAATGAATTTAATCAACAATACGTTGAGTTTTCGATGCTTTACTTTCAAGTAGGATCTAACGAGCGACTATTCCAAGCTGAAAGCATCTATTTGAATTTATATTTTCCCCATAAGTAGCAGTCTGTAGAACTAAAATATGCTTAAAAGAATTTGTTTCATTAGGCTTTTCTTCCCGAGTTATGATCATTTTACTAGAATCTTGACCTGAAGATTTGTTGATAGATGAGTTTCATAGCCACTAGAATGTTCTCAAAGTCTCAGTGAAAACGGATGTCTCCTTCCTCAAATACTAAATGTTGAAAAAGAAGTCGATTTTGTAAAATACAATCGTCCTTTGAACATTCACAATATCCCTCAAAAGGAACATTTTTTTCATCTGAAACTTTCTTTTGTTTAGGTTTCTTCTAGTTTCATGAAGTCCTATTTAAGGGAAAAATATGGGAAAAAAATCTTGGAAATCAATATTTATTAAAAACTGTGGAATGCAATAACAAACTTCTGTTGTATTTACATCCTGAAGTTCCTCTTCTTTAATATGATATTTTTCAAATAAAATGACTAACCTCCACCACCACCACTGCCGCCACCTTCTTTAAGTCCGTCAAGACCATAGGTGCTTTAAATAAAATCAACAAATTATATATGATATTCTGTAAATTAAAGCTTGAAATCTTACTCATAGATACGTCTTTTATTATCATCTGTTAAAACTTGATAAGCGAATGAAATTTCTTTGAACTAAAACAACAACAAAAAAATAATTCTTTTTTTCTATATAAATCTTGAATAAAATTACTTTTTCGGCCGATTCAGGATTTTTATCTGGATGATGTGTTTTAGCAAGTTTATGATAAGCCTTAAAAATTCAAACAAATTAAATTCATAAGTGTTTCTTGTAAACAAACTTTTTTTATTTCTTGATCGCTCGCATTTCGTGAAACACCAAGTATATCATATAATTTTGTATCCGGCATAATGATCTAAGGCAGATGAATTTTTATGGCAATCTACAAAACATGTGAAAATGTTCATTTATTTATTTTCTTTCGTTTTTTTTAGTTTAAATATTTTCGTTCTATTAAGAGATTAAGTAAGAAAAAGAACTATTTTTTTTTAATGCGTTTGACAAGCATGAACTTGAGGTTGATCAGTATCATCATCATCATCATCGTCATCATCAACATATTGATCATCATCATCATCATTCTCTTCATTAGTGTCATTATAGGCTTTTTGTGCACGATGTTTATTTGAATGGGGTTCTTTGTGATGGTCAATCATTGATGATGCTTCATCAAGATTTACTTCTGACGCAACATTTAATACTGGTTTTGCTGGTAATATGCTTTCTAATTTCTAAAATACAAAAAGAAAAGTCTTAGTTGAAAAAAAAAAAAGGAAAAGTTGAAAGGACAGAAGATGTATTCATCCAGAAAATGGTTCATTGTATTTTTAGTGCTTCTGTTACATGTTTCATATACAGTCTGATAGAACTCATTAAGTGGAGAATTTTTTATGGCGAAGTTTGGTCTGCGAAATGAAACTCTGAAAAAAATTTTATCGTGATAATCTTTGTCTAGAAGACGAAAGCAAATTAGATCTTCTATGCCACAATCTGAACGTAACAACTTAGCTTATCTTCATTATAAATATGATCTACTTCGTATCAGAACACAGTAGTTTATCACTGTGATATGCCACGTATATCTCGACATTAATAAGAGCAAACATTATCATTTTAGTTAGCAAAGTATGTTTCAAAACAATTAATGTATCGGAAACATCATCTTCACTATAAGAAACAAGCTTTTAACGATTGATATTTTATTAAAAGCCCGAAAGAAATATGTCTAAGGAATTAAAACATGATTTTGAATTCATTAATTTTTTGCAACATGCCTGTGAGAGATCCAGACAAAAATTTTCGATGCAAAAAAAAAGTGATCCTACGGTTTTGAAATGTATATATATATATATTGACTCAGTTTTTATGCTAAACATGATTCTGATATTAGATTATTTGTTTTTTAATGAAAGTTCGTACTTTAATCACAATATGAGTCTCCAAATATGGTCCGCCCTCATCGACAAGTCAAATCTTTTGTGTCAGTTTTGTTGCTCATGCAAAGAGTTAACTTTGCCAACAGTTATGATGTTGTTTGCTCTTACCAATCCCAATATATACGCGATAAATACCAGTGATCAACTATGATATTCTTTTATGCGACTTTCAAAAGCATCTATCTTCATAATATAATTCTATCAGAATTCAATAGACAGAGTCTCGGCAAAGATTTTTACAATAATATTTTCCCAAGATTTTGTTTTGTAGATGAAGTTACGTTAAAAAATTCTTAGTTTAACAAGTTCTATCAAACTATGTATGAAAGGTAAAGTAAGAAAACTTAATATACGATGAATCATTTAAGGTATAAATATGTCTCTTTGTCCTTTATAGGTTTTTTAAATACTTGAATAATATTTGAATGATGAAAGAAATTGATCGGTGGAAATTCCACATCAAATTGAATAATTAAATCACCTGTATGATGAGTTTCCATACTTGTCATACCTTGATTTGGTACTTTTTTCATTGAATCTATTTAAAAGTATAAAATCGTTGTTTGTTTTTATCTCTTTCAATTTGAAACATTGAGAAAAAGAAAACAAACTTGGAGCAATTGGATGATCTGGTGGATGTTCAATAAGTACATATCGTCCATCAAGATGTTGAATTGTTCGTTTAAAACCCGTTAATGATTCATTTAAATTTATTTTCATTTTAATTAAAAGATCATGTTCATTAATACGTTCAAATATTGGATGTTTTTCTTGTTCAATTAATATATAAACATCACCAGGTTCAATACCGGACTAAAATCAATATATTTATAAAAGAATTCAAAATCATCAATTAATTTCTTACTAATTGATTATTTTCTGCACGAAATTTTATTTTTTTTCCATTTGAATATCCTGGTAAAATAACAACATCGAGATTTTTTTCTTCTTCTACTATTTGATCTCCATGACATAGATGACATTTATCTTTATGTGCAATTATTTCACCTATTAGAAACAAAATAATCACGAAGAAATTTTGAATTTTTTTTTTTTTTCTTTTTTTGAAAATTTACCTTCACCATCACATTCACGACATTGAATTGGTTGTTGAAATGTTAACGGTCCCATACGAGATATTCCCATACGTACACCTAATTAAACGAACATTTTCAATTATACAACAAACAAAATTATGTATTAATTTACCTTGACCATGACAAGCACGGCAATGTATTCGTTTTTTACCTTCTTTACAACCGGATCTGAATATAAAATGAACGACTTAATAATAACTAAAGATTTTTCTATAATACCCTTTGCATTGATGGCATACTATTTTACGTGTAAAAGTTACAGACTGTGTTTCACCATTATATAAAGTTTCTAAAGTAACTCTAAAGTAGAAAAAAAGAAAAGTATTTTTTTTTCTTTTTACTTAAGAATAATAATTAATTGTTTGGTATACTTTAGTGGAATAATTCTTGATTCACCTTTTGGTTGACCATGACGACGCTGATGTCGACTTGAACCACCCATAATCAAATCAAATAAACTACTTGCACCTATTCAATAAAATCAATTTCAAAATTATAAAAAATAAAAATACAAAAAAATAAGAAACCATTGCTTTGTGCGCCCATTCCTTCTTTAAGACCTTCAAGTCCATATTGATCATAAATTTCTTTTTTATGTTCATCCTTTAAAACATCATATGCAGCTGAAATTTCTTTAAATTTTTCTGCTGGTGCATCAGGATTTCGATCTAAATATTATTTTAAAATTTAATTTATTTTTAAAAATTCATTAGAAAAATCTACCTGGATGATATTTCATAGCTGCAGTTTTATAAGCCTAAATTAAAATTCATAAATGCATAATAATAAAACAATAATTTACTTTAGCTATTTGAGCATTTGTTGCATCAGGTGAAACTTCAAGTAAATCATATAATTTAGTATCACGTTTTCTCGATTTGGGAACGGGCATTGTTTATTTGAATGAGTAATAAAAATCTTCAATAATATTTAAAAACAAAATACTTTCAGAACAAAGTATGTATGACATAAGTCCTCTAAGGACAATAATCAAACAGGAAAAATAAAACAGAGAACGAGCGAAGGTAAAAATTATAGTTTGCATAAGCGAAAAACGACAAAAATAAATCATCTGTTTTAATGGTAAAATATGGAAGTTTATTTATTTGATTTGATACCGTTGAAATTGAATTCAACAACAAAAAACTATTTTATTAATTGATCTTTAGGGATTTTTATACCATATAAGGAGTAACATAACAGAGAGGCTCACAAGAAAGATACATGGTAACTGTCTGACTAGTGTCTGTTGCAGTCTGTGAGAGGAGGGGATATAAATTTGTAACCCTATATTTCAACACTCCTTTTAGATCGTATTTTATAGAAACAATTTGGTACCGAAAATCATTTCTATCAATAATACATATCATATGCTGTTTATATTAGCTCGTTGAAATAAGGTTTATCCTCTGTTTATCGGTCGATTTTCATTTCAATAGTGATTTAATGACTTGTGCATACGTCTTCTCAGAGTAGTAATAACAATTGTTTGCAATAGAAAAAGATCTTATTTTTCCAAAACAAAAAAGAACAAGACAAGAGTTAGTTTTTTTAAGGATTTTTATTAATGTTCTTCATCTTCAAACATTGCAGAAACTGTTAAAAGAGCCAATCAGAGAACAACCGTTCCATTTTATATGAATTCAATAAAGTCGACAACAAGCGAAATTTTATCAAGACCTTGAAGAAAAAAAATATCAAATTACATGTATTAAATTTTGTAACATATCATTGACAAATATACCGTGAGATTGTTATATTGATGCTTTTTCTACGTGTTGATGAGAAAAATGAATACTATTATTATTAAAATCGTAGAATATTTCTTGTTCATGCAGATCATCAATAATATAATCAGCATCGTCTTTTTATATTTCTTCTAAATACTTCTCATAAAATAAAAAGAAAGAGAGTTCGGTTTTTCAATTTTAACATCATCTCTGTCTTGTTATGTATGCCAACATATACATTCGTGCAATAAAAAATATTTTATAGTAAAACGTATTCTTTACGTATATCATTATCTTATAGATACTGGTTTAGTCATGTTTGAAATGTTTCGTGAATTTCGTTCACATCATCAGTCAAAAACGAATAATCCAATAAATTTGAACGTTCAAATTTACTGAATTATTCTTTTGTTCTTAAGCATTTTGTGGCTTTCTTATTTTTCTTTTACATTGGTATTTTCTAACTATCTGTAGAAGTGTATTTCTTTTTGATTGATGATGTGAACGAAGTTGACGAAGCATCTCAAACATGGTTAAAATGGTGTCTATAGTTTGTCTATTCATTATTAAATCTATTCATCGATTAAAACTAAAGCAAAATGAGTCATTATCTTTATCTATCAGTCTCAAAATGTGATTTTATTGTATAAAGTATGGTGAGAACTTTGAACTAATGTCGAATGCATTTAGCGGGATGACATCTGATTTTTGTAGAAACATACAAAAAAGAAATTGTGGTATAAGGGTATAGAATCAAAAAGTTTATTTACCAATATATTTCATTTTCGGGAAAGGTAATTTTTTTGCAAGAAATGGCTTTACACTACAGGAATATTTTAGGAAGAGTAAAACAGATTTTACTTGATTAGAGAAGTTTTATATTTAATGCAATCTATATGAGTAATGTATTTCGTATTACTGTAGCAATGAGCTTTTCACAATGACTTTCATCTTTAATGTGTCAATAGACATGGATTTCGAAATTGATATGACAATTCATGCATACAATAATTGTATTCTATTTTTCTATTTCATTAAATTTATTTACTACTTTAGGAAAACGTATGCATAAGTCATCAAATCAATATTGATGTGAGAATCGACCAATGCACAGAGGATGAACCTTGTTTTGACTAGTTAACATAAAACAGCATACGAAATATATCATTGATAGAAATTATTTATGATACTAAATTGTTTTTATAAAACACGATCTAAAAATGAATGTTGAGTATTCAAGTAAAAATTTATATCCTCGTTCCCTACAGACCGTGCCAGACACTAGTCAGACATCACCACTGACTGCCACAGACGTTACCAATATACGATCACAACTGTATATCGATAACGTCTCTTTACAATATATGAACAAGTTTTTATTGCATTTCTGAAGAATTAAACAAAGAAGTGTAAAGAGATGCACTCCAAGATGTATATAATACCACAAACTTCCTATGATTAGTAACAACAGTCACATCGTGTTTCATTTTTTGATCCTGCACCGATTGGACTGAGAGCTTTTCTTCGAAAAAAAAATGAAGACTTATGGAAATAATCACATGTCCTAGAAACATGTATCCTGTGCATTGATGCAAATATCATTATTAGAATATGTAGTACAATGCACAGATGGTAACAATTAGAAATGACTTCGATTTGGTTCGGCTTTTTAAAAGTTTTAAATCAAATCGAAGCCGAAATTTGTCAAAGTGAACCATATCGGAACCGACACTTTGAAAAAAATGAGTTAATTCTATTAGAGAAAACAGATATTATTTAAATTTTATTATAAAAATCGTCTTATTATAAACCATTGCTATCTCAACTCCTCTTATATGTGAAAATTCTTTCTTCATTCATTAACTGATTACCAAATTTTAACTTTAAACAATATAGCTAATCGAAAAGAAGCTGTGTTGATTTGCAGAATTGTAATGTAGATATCAATAAAAACTAAATTCAAAATGATATCTACATCTTTTTAACTCTGAAAAATTCATTCCTATCGTCTAAACCGTCCTAATTTTCTTGGAGATCGTTATTAATTATTATTACTTAACAAAGAGGAATCTAATAGAAGACTTCCCTGAAATATTTATCTGCTTGAGTATAATAGAGTGCTCGAGATCTTCTTTCATGGAGGGAGAGTTATTATATACATATAAATCCATGTTTTTTGTATTTATTATTTATTTTTACTTTGTTCGTGTTAAAAATAAAGAAATATTGATATTGTATTGACTTTGATCAAACGGATCATACGGTAAATCCTCTGGTTTGTTTACATTGTATTTTTCTTTGACGAAGAAGCACCAAAAAATATATCGATAATTTCATTTCTGCTATAGACATGTTTGTTTTTATTCACTTTTCTTGCATTACATATCGAAGTATTATTCTAAACTAGAGTGAGATGTGGGTGTAGAATGCTGAGTGAAAAAAAAGATATTGACGACCACATTTGCACACACTCACATTCTTATAAGTAGGAATGAAATTGTTCATTAATTTTTTTGCCTTTCTTTGTCTAAGTAAAATAGAACGTAAACAAAATAGTTCAATTCATTACGAAGAAAAAGATTTACCTCATCATCATTTTAATTAAAGTTAATACAATATAAATATTTCTTTCTTTTTAACACGAATAAAGTAAAAATTAATAATAACTATAAAAAACATGGATTTATAGGTATATAATAACTCTTCTTCCATAAAAGTAGATCTCGAACATTCTATTATGCTCGAGCAGTTAAATGTTAGAGAAGTCTTCTATTAGGCTTTTTTCTTTGTTGAGTAATAATAATTAGAAAAGGTTTCTCCCAGAAAATCAGAACATCTTGAACGATATGAATGAATTTTTCAGAATCAAAACAAAAATTCAGATATCATTTTTTTCTTTAGTCTTCATTGGATTTCAAATAAGAATTCTGCCGACCAGTACAACATCCTCTCGATTACATATATTGACTAAGGTTACACTTTGATAATCTGTTAACTAATTAAGAAAGAATCTTCTATTACGGAGAAATATTCGATTATAAGGAAAGAAATTCAGATAACAGTTGTTTGTGATAAGGCAACCCTTATAATAAAATTGAAACAATATTAGTTATTTCTAATAGAATCTCAATATTTTTTTTTTCACTTGAGTTTCAGAATTTTTTTCAAAAACGTTAGTTTTAGTTTAAACTTCGAAAAACTCGAATCGATTAGAGCCCATCTCTGACTCGTTACCATCTGCGCGTTGTATTATACACTCTAGTCATGGCATTTACATCAATATACAGGGTACGTTTTTCTAGAATATGTGATTCTTTTCATGAGAATCGTGGAATTTTTTTTTTGAGAAAAAGCTATTAGCCCAATAGCTGCAGAAAAAAAGTGAAACATGATGTAGATGGTGTTAGTCATCACAGGTAGCAGGTTATTTTTGGCAGACCACCCTCCGCTCTCCCTTTGAAAATACCTCAGTTTACTTCAAATCAATCTTTTTTTCACATTGGTTATTTTCATTATTTGTGTGTATTTTGATAGTTTTCTTTAATTCATCCTCAATAGCTAGATGTTCGAAATCTAACAACAATATTTCAAAGCGAAATAAAGGACAAAACTTCTTGGAGCTTTGGTTTTAACTTTTATCCAACATTCATTAACTTCTGTGCATCCTAAATATATTCAGACAGGCATTTTAGATTTGGCGTACTATTCTTTTCCCAATGTCTGATGACAGTTCGAGAGTGCATATGGAAATAATTTGTAGTTTGCTAATTTTTTTGAGTAGATTTTTTAGATCAGATACAAATGTTTGTATTTGATATTGTTTAATTATTTTGAATATCTATGTATTATCTATGTACTGTCAATGTCTAATCGGCACCGTCGTCAGTATCTTTCAAAACTTTAATGACGACCTCTGAGCAAAGTTTGAAAATTTTTCACGTAATTACGATATTGTGGCCATGTGATCTGTCGATGTAATCAACTCTACCGAAGAGAATTGTGAAGAAAATGTATCACAGGCATAATATAGATTCAAAAAAATCTTGCTAGTTTTATTGGGTGACAACGAATACTTCTCAATTATTAGGGCAGATGGGAACTCCTTACTTTCACGGTTTCTAGTTATGAGTGGTATCTAATTTCATGCAATGAATCATCTACATCATCTAGTTGATCAAATGAAATAGATAATGCTAATAGTGTATTCCGTCCAGAGATATGTGTAGTAGCTGAAAAAATCGTTTCGCTACCATCTTGCCAAGGATCTAGTTATGTATGAGTCGATTACGCAATTTGTTGCAAGTCATTTTAGGAGCATTTGACGAAGTATAACAACCATCGTGAACAGTTGAGCAAATATCTTGCTTTGGTATAAACATACTACTTATCGAGAATTAAATTTTAATTGTAAATTATTTAAATAATCTTCAGAATAAGATCAGTATGTGCTACCAATTATAGAAACAATAGTAATAGATTAAACCTAGCGCATATATATATGTATTCTCGTCTTTATTGGCAATGTTAGCATTTAAAAAATATTTACAAATTGATGAATGTTATTAGATGATTGACATCTGTGCAGCAAAAACTGCATCGTTAGGAAACAGAACGAATCGTTGGATCACACAACGTCTAATATTCGCCTTGCTGTCGAAAACCTTGTTTCACCTCCCGGTAGTTTGCAAATCTCTGATACAATCATCTTAAATATTTCTCTGCTTGCTTGAGATCACGTGTTTCTTGAACAGTAACATAAAGGATTAATTAAAAAGTTTCTCTTGCGATCATGAAAAAAGCATTCTTTTTTAATTTTTAAAATAGTAAATATTATAATGACTTTTTAGTAATGTGAAAAATAATTTTTATCATGACAACATAAAGATAACTTTTATTTAAATCATAAATAATACCATCTCGATGCATTTTATTTCACGTTCATTTAAGACATAATTGGATATATATTTCACGAAAAAGGCAAACAACAAAAAAAAATGTTACGATGATGAAATAGGTACAATTCCTTCTGTTGTTATTCTCGATTCATTTTTACGATGGCTTGGTTGAATTGATTTCGGTACACTGCTTATTACAGGAATAACTTGTTCGCCACTTGATGCTTCCATTCTCAACTAAACACACAATAGAAGCAAAAAGGATTCAATTTACACAAAAAAAAAAAATCATTTTTATACTTTTAAAGGATCCGTTTCATCATTTGAGTCTCCAGTGGCACACCACATATGACAAAAAGTAGGCATTAAAAGTGACAAAGTAAATAAAATGCCTCCAACTACAACAAAGCATATACCAGTTAAACGACAAGTTTCCAAATTAGCATTATAAGCAAGTGCTTGTCGATCAACAATCATAATTTGAGAATTATGAGATACTGACTCATCAACATTTATTTTTTTTCGTGGAAGAATAAAACCAATTAAAAGTAGAAAGAAACCACATATAACTAATGATGTACCGAGCCAAAGTAGTATTTTCCACCAACGACTTGAAAATCTTGGATGACTTGATGGCATTAAATATCTAAATAAAATCCCAACTTCATTTGAGAAATAATTTATTTGAACTCAATAATATTTTCGTCAAATTTCTCATTGAATATAGAATCTGAACTAAATTAACAAGTTATATTTCAATAAAACTTACTTATTTTGATTATTTCCTTGTTGTCCATGATCACCTTGTCGATCATAAAATTTATCCAGATAAGATCGAATACCAAAATACCGCATACAGTCAGCTCCAACATCCATCTTTATTCTATTTTAGTAAAGATTACTAATTTATTATTATACGTAATAATATTTAATTGGGATATTTGAAAGAAAGATATGTGATCTGTTAGTCTTTTACTGATAATGGAAACGAACTGGAGTTTATTAGAATATTTTCTATTATTGGTTCTTGGTTAGTCGTACTGATTATTATTCATTCTATCACGATATGCTACACCCATGGGTAGTGTCTTTCCAGCAGTCCCGTTCAAGCTTTCTAGACAAAGACAAAACGAGAGGAAGCAATATGTTTTTTTTTCTTACTTCGCAAAAGACTCTCGAAAGAAAAAAAAAAAAATATCGTCGTTTTTTTTTTCTTCGCTCTCTTTAGTCCCTCTTCGCCCACGTTCTCTATATATATCTCTGCTATATTAATGCTTTCGTATGCGTGCGTTCAACGTTTCCCCTTCATTTTCTTTTCTATAGCTCTTGTTTTTCTCGTTACTTTTTGTGTTGGAAGGAACGCAAAAAAAAAACGCTAATGTTCCGCCCACATCTATCCACCCACCTATCTGACATCAATGAAATTCTTGCTTTTCTGACAGTAAGAAGACGCAGAGAAGGAGACATACTTAAATCTGCGGTTCATGTCAATTAGTTTTTTTAAATGCAGTGGAGTAGAATACATGCATATATTCTTCAACATTTTTGCTTTTTTTTTCATTTCTTTCGTAATTAACTCAGGTTAACTAGCTGAAATGCAACTTTTATCAAGATGCAGTTTTGGAAAATCCATATTTTTGCAATAATAATTGATTTTTTCGGTAGAAAAACTCATCAAATAGTTAAATAAAAAATAAAGTCTAATTGAAAATATATTAATTATGCCAAATTTTAATGAATGAATCATTTTTCACAAAAATTCTTGTAAAATAAGAATTGTCGGTATTATTTCACTTTGAGATATATCACTGATAATAATTTGTTGATTTCATAGAGTGCTCATTGTTTAAATTAAAGATATGAACTATAAATAGAAAACATGTTTATTGCACGCTTCATAAATGTGATTAAACAATGCCAAGGCCAACATAAGCACTTTTCTAAAGAAGTCTATATGAATAATAATGTATATGTCATTTTTAATAGAATATCTATATATTGTTCTGTTCATTGTTAAACAATTTTCTTCTTAAGAGTATCACTTCATCACTTTCCAAAAAAAAAAAAAAATTTTTAAGCTGAACGATGAATATCATGTACCGATTACAGACAAATTTGAGCAGAATACTTCAATAATGAATACAAATTGTAAATATTAATCTTTCCTTATATATGCAATTTTCAGAATAATACATGCTGACATTATTTTGATGACATTGCAAAATATGTTTTCCACTATATTACATTCTATGATTGAACGATTCTCAAGAGATGGACAATTATGATAGACCTGTCTTATTACTATTAGTAATACAAATATATGAAATATGAAACATAAATATAAATCAAATAACGATGGTTATAAATGATTGTTGTTTCTTTCATAGGTAATGTTCAATAAGATAATACATGTTCCCATTGAATTAGGGTAAATTTCGCGACATATCTTAAAAGAACTAATATTATCATTTTCATGTTGATCACTAAATTCGTCTCAACTAGTAAATGAGTATAAAGCAAAATTACTATGCAATGCCCATTTTTTTAATGAGTTAACAATCTGAAAGATTTATTTTCACTGTCTTGGAAAGGTCAAGATACAACTAGCAGTTATATATTATTTATCAACAAAAGAAAATATTTAATCTTTGTAATTATTACAATTTTGAGATGGAGATATATTAGATCCAATGATGCTTTTCATCTGTCTTGACAAAGGCAAAAAAACACAAGTCTTCTTGACATTCATTATAAATTAGTCATATAGGAACAATAAACTAGCTATCTAAACAAAAATGTAAACAATCAAAGAGAAATTATAGTTGAAATAAAAAACAACTATCACGTCAAGAATAAAGGACAAGTGGCAGTAAGGCCATTTTTTTATCCACGATATTTTTCAAAAAGAGTTACATATTCTGAATCAGCGTGAAATGCTCAGTAGAATGATGTATTTTTTTCTATCGAAAAACGACTTTTTCCCACCTGTCCTTTAGTACCTGGGGAACCCCAGCATCATTAAAAAATTTTTTCTTTCTAATACTATCAAATTATATATCATTAGATACAGATTTTTATGCTGATTCCAAATATCACCTTAAAATTTGTAAACAATGAATTCACTCTTGAGAAAAATCTATTTTATCATAGGATGCTAATAGAGGACTATTTCGGTTGTCGTCCTCCAGCGACCTAGCTACATCACTACAAAGCCGAAAAAGCACTCCGTCCTGTTTGAAGTTCCTTTTTCAATCAGA